>JAAGAY010006336.1:0-34538 GCA_011801015.1 Ardeotis arabs | reverse complement strand
TTTTTTTTTTTTTTTTTTTTTTTTTTTTTTTTTTTTTTTTTTTTTTTTTTTTTTAGGGAATAAAGTCACCTTTTCTTACCAACCAGCAAAGGAAATAAGGCAAAGAGGGTGAAGTTTGGGGATTCATTTCTGGGTCTGCATTGTTCACTGATTTACATGCCATGTTGCACCTGTTCATCAAATTAAAACCATTTCTACGGGGAGTAATGCAAACTAGCATACTGCAAAGCAAAACTTCTCAACAATGCTTGTTTTGTGCAAGACAACATATTTTAGTCACCAAAACATGTGTGAAATATGCCTTTAAAGAATATAGCGAACTAATAGTTCTTTGGTTATGGAAACCCTGTTGGGTGCCGGGGAGGAAAAAACCAGCCAGGCGTTTAATAAGTGTGGTACTCAACGTCTGCTGTTCTTGTGCTGATGCACTTTGATAGGCATTGGATAAAACCCCAGATTCGCTGTACTCTGTATGAGTTTTGAGTCTTTCAGGGCTTTCACTTAAAAATTCATTAAGAAATAACCATTCTAGGCAGAGCTCCAACCAGCTGGCATGTTGGCTACCAACCCTTTCAGAAAGAGGATTTAAGGGCTTTCACGTGTTTGCAAACCAACTACTCTTGATGTGTGTGAACTTTCCTTCCCTCCTCCTCCCAACCCACCTTATGCATAAAAATACCAGGCGGTTAATTCTAAAAAATACTGATGCATTTTGAACAGTTGCTTCAAAACCACTTTTACTGTGAAAGTAGCCTAGGGAATTAATGCACCCAGTTTCTAAAGCAATACATAAAATTATCTACAGAAAGCTCCTTGGAAGATCATAGGATGTAAAGACTAAACTTTGGGATTTGTTCTTTTGAAAACATCTTAATAACAAAAACTTTAGAATATTAATAAATTCATTTCAGAATAAAATAATCTGTCACATGCCCTTTGAAAGCTTGATTTCTTCTCTAGGGCAGTATTGCACTTAAGTTGGTATTTAAGTTGTTTTGAACAATAATGGCAGCACAGTCTGGTATTATTGCATGTGTTTTTTTTAATCATGAACACCTACAGTATATACAACATGGAAAGTGGAATGATGTCATCTGGATTGTTAAACTGGATTTTCCTATGAAACTTGCTCTTAACAATGTTAACACAATTCCCAAATCAATGAATTTTATCAAAATCCCAATATAGTGGCTTATCTGAAATTCTGTGTTACCACTTTATTAATATTAAAGGTTTTTTCAATCTGGATTTCAATCTCTCAAAATTTTTATAGTTTTTCCTCTGCTTATAGACAAGGTTGGCTATGCAATCTTTTTGTCCCTCAGTTTATGGTGAAATCTGAGAGATATATTTTTCTGTCTACCTATGAAAACAAAAAGCCACATTTGATATTGATCATTTCAAAAGCAGTTCTTTATGTTTTCTATAGCTGCAGTGCTCCTTCACATTGGGAACCGAATCTCTGCATGTCCGCTGGCCCCTGGTCAAACTCGTCGTCTTCCACGTCCATGCACTACATTTCTGGCTGTGATTCACATCTCCTGGTTTCTGTTCAGTCATTTCATCTTAAAATCCTTGTAATAGGCTGGAGGGTAGGTTTGGGTTTGAGGTGCAGTTTTTCCTAATTGGTAAAACGTGGAAATCGATCCAAATCTTGCTGCAGATACAATAAAGAGAAAAGTCTGCTCTAGGCTGAATGCCAGCTAGGCGCTACGCTTAAGTAATAAGCACAATTATCTTGCTAATAAACACCAACTTTGAATTAAACTCATATTTATAGACATATAGGATGCTTAAATGTTAAGTAGAATTAATTAAAACCTGAAAGAGGTTCTGTCACAGGCAAAAGATAAAATAATAAATAATTGTGTTTGCTTTCAATATTGTAATTACCTCACTTTCCTTTAGAATCTGACATTTACCTTAACTCAGCAAGGGAAAATAATGTTAAAGCCATTACAGTTTTGTACAAACATATATTTTTATCTTAGAATAATATCTATTGACTCTAATAACAGGATAGAGAAGACATATTACAAGTACACAAGTTGTAAACTTCAAGTCTATGGAAAAGATGGTGATGCTAACACATCACCATGTGTGCTGCTGGAGGCTTTGTCAACACGCCTGCTTGGTGCGTGCTCAGATTCAGGCTCTATCCGTAGATTAAAATTCTGGTTCTTCTCATGGCCATTCTTTAAGTCATCTTTACTCTCTCAACAGAGATACTGGAGACAGTCTTGCTAAGACCCTGCACACAGAGGAGTACTATCACTCACTTTTAAGTAGTCTTAATCTTCTCTTTCCATTTGTCACTTGAGGTTGTATCAGTCCTCTGAGCATCCCTGAACATATCAAGATGAGTTGTTCATGAAGCATGATCCCAAAAGATTTGTTTTGTTCAGATTTGTTTAGTTAAGAGGCTTAAATAGGCTACAAACTTGCTGCCAGCTGCGGCCTTTAAAAGTGCTTTACCGTGTCGTCTCTGTGCTATGCCAGTGTCAGGTAGGTCTCAAAAGGAAGAGAAGAAAGTAAGACTTATCTTTTGAGTTTTCCTTGCCTCTTAGACCAGAGTTTTTTGTTCCATTTCTGTCAAACACTGACAGGTGTTCTCGCAGTCTTTTGAAAAGTGTTTTGAACATCTGTGCTCCATTTGCTTGCCTGGTATTTTTCTTTTAAGTTTTAATCTTTATTGGGCTCCACATAGACACGTATTTGGTTTGTTGTGTTAAGCGGCAGCAGAAGAAAATATTCCCTTCCCATGGAGGCAGACTCTGGAGAGGACTTCAGCACAGGTAGCTCAGTGAAGACCCTTGCCAATTACAAGTGATTTCCCTTTAAATCCTTTATTTTTTTGAGGGTGGGGAGAGAGTTGAGGAATCATTGCCATCTGTATGCTTCTGCACTGGCACTGATCGAGCTCCTCTGCCAGGTAACTCTTCCCCATGGGCCCCTCTTAAAGAGACTTTTCTAGTTCAAAGGCTCTGTAAAATGCATCTCAACTACCCTGTCCAGTGAGACCTCTGATCTGGCAAGGAGTTTGTTGCTGAAATCCCTCGATCTGTTAATTATAGCGAGGCTTTGTGAGATGTGGATCTCCATCCCAGTGGGATCCCTTGCACAGATGGGAAGGCAGCGAGTGCTCCTCTTCTTCACTTCTTTGCTTGCTGCTATTTCTTTGAGGTTTTTTGAGCTTTACCTGCCCTATACTTTGTTTTCCCTTTTTTTCTTTCTTTTTTTTTTTTTTTCTTCAAAACTAGTAATTTAGGTGAAGATATATTTACTCAAACAGCCGTGTGTCTAACACCATGCACTTGCAGAAGACTTTTTCCAGAGTGCTGCTAGCATGCACGGGCATGACTGCCTGCATACCTACAGTGCTCATGTTCACCACAGATTGTCAGAAAGGTGACTCACTTGGACTTTAGATGGACAGATGCACTTGTTTGAACTTAGAAATACAGTCATGACTTTCTGTTCGAGAAGAAAATTTATGATGATGTACAAAAACACTAACAGAAATTGATCAATTTTGCTGTAGAATCTAGAAAAGCATTAATGAGGACAACAAAATTAAACAACATAACAGTGACAGGGTGAAGCAGTGAAATAGAAGACAGAAGATGTAACACAGAACAACAGTGCAAAAAGGGAAAAATGGAATACAAATCTGGCTTTGCTTGCCTTTAGTGAGGAGACAGTCCATGAGTAGCGAGAAGCAGGTGCAGGCTCGGGGTGGGCAGAGCAGGCAAGGGGCCACGAGGGGTGTGCGGTGCTGGGGGACGGCAGGGCTGGTCACTGCCCTCCCTGGGAAGAAGTCGTTGTGCGAGGGCTCTGCCGTTGTGCAGGTTGGGTGAGGAACACCTCAGAGGCTTCCAAATGCCTGTGCTTCTGGGTACCTGATGGGGACATGAATCAATCCTGCTCTCTTTAAAACATTGCCAGATCTTAGTGTGGCTATGATATGCTTAGAAAGAAGAAATAAAAGAGGGGTGGGTTTGTTTGTTTGTTTATATTTGGTTTTTTTGTTGTTGTTTTTTTTTTTTCTTTTTCTGGAAAGAGATGATTCAACATTAATCCATCCCTAAGTCCCATGGCTTCTGCAGGAATTGGAGGTAAATTCCATCTTCCTTTCATTGACTGGTACTTTTAGCACTGTAGTTTACACTTACTTGCAAGAAACTATTTAACTCTCTTCTATAAGTTATGTTTTTATGCCAAAACTTGGGGAATTCTACCCACAGTTATAAAGAAGATTGTTTCCTTCTCATCAATCATACAGAGACATTCCAAACCAATGCCTGTGTTTGAAGGTGGTTTAATTTGGGGTGATTTATTCCACTCAATAAAAGCTTTACAAGTAGCTTTAAGGATCAAGCAGCTTTAAAGATGACGTTATCTGATAATTATTGTGTTATTGTGTCAGAATTAGGGTAATTAAAGGATTTTATGTTCTGTTCAGTATGTTCAGCACCTCAGGATATTTTCCCTTTCCACATCATGAAATTGGCACATCCTCAGGCAGACTATGAATTATAAAATATCACTGTCAGAGGTGAGTATCCTCGAGTGGAGGAGAGTATTTGGAGTTGGGGGAAAAACAAGGAAAAGATAAAGTAGAACTTGCTTTATCACTTTCTTTGAATTTGTCATCTACAAAGCCAGCTAATTTATCGGGCAGAATATTTGTAGGTGTAGCAGGCAGTGGAGAATATTTATGGAAGTGAATTTTAAAGTTGAACATGAATATTAATGCTGGAAAGCTGAATGTATGAGTGTTTGTTTTTTACCAATGAAAATATGCACTGCAACTTAAACATCTGTATGTACAGCAAAAGTGAACCCCACTGTGAAATGGGATAACAAATATTAGCGTTTTAACTGTTTGTTAAACCATGGATGCCGTTTCATGTGGATAAATAATTATGTATCATATATTTAATAAGTCTTACATGACCCAGGGAACTTGAGGAGGGAAAGGGTTGCTTATATGATACTGATGGTAATCACATTCATTATTTGTTATTATTTCACTCAAGTAATAACTCGTTTGTTATTATTTCACTCAGCTTCCACGGCTGTCCGTATTTATCCCTACTGTCTGTGCTAATTAAAATAATTATTTTGACCCAGTGCAAATAGATTTCCTGCTTATTTGGTATCTTCTTTTACACTGTACAAAGCAATAAGCTGTTGAAATGTGATAGATGTGATTAAACAAAAAAAGGAGCAAAATCTCTTGTTGGTCCTTCAAATGTTGGCTGAAGAGAGGAAAGTTGATGTGTGGAAAAATGGCAATATTTTAGATTTGAGTAAAGAAAGGGGAAATGGACTGGTAACAACTCAAGCAGCTGCTACTTTCTTTGTGGGTTTTTTTTGGTCTGTTTGTTTTGTTTTAGCGGCTGCCAGAAAAGATGCCTTCGGGAGTTGGATTGTTTGACATTTCAGGGGTGATAAAATGGATGCACTTGGTCAGAAAAATTCTAACGCCTTTCTCCGTCCACCCTGGCCCCTTGCCACTGACAAACAATTTGGATCACAGGAAGAGATTTATTTTTTTTTCTTTCTTGACAGCTTTGAGGATTTTGTCTGTCTGATTTTTGACAAAGTCAGGATCAATGTTCCACCAGACTTGCTTATGTCTTATAGCCTTCTCATGGGACTTCTATCACATCTATCAAGGTGGATGAATTCTTTTTATAGATAAGCAACCAAAGCTGTAGACAACATTTTTCCCTTAGCAAAAAATAACGGCATCTGTCTTCCACTCCACTAGGGATGCCTAGTATTCAAAAGCTTGTCATAGATTATCCAATATTTTTATTAGCTATTGTTCAATAGAGTCCCTTGTAACTTTTTTGATCTCTACAGAAGTAAAGAGAATGTCCTTTTAATTTATTTTTTCCTTTCTGTTGTCTATTGTACGGCACTGAGTCTTGATTATTAGTCTTGTGACCTTTGTTACACTTCATAATTTTTTTTCCCCCCTCTGACGCATTACTCAGACCTCATCATTTCACCTAGTCCATCAGGACAACTTTTATTTAGGATCACAGTTTCTCAGGGCCTTGTCCATTCAGGTGTTGAATATCTTCAAGACTCCACAGCCTCTGTGGGCAGCTGGCTCGTGCTTGATTATCTTCACCAAAACCATTTCCCGGCTCATAAACCTGCTCCTCTCATCTGGCTGTCTGCTCAATGTTGTCGGGATAGCCACTCCTGAAATCCACTCTTTGAGCCCCACAAACACAACTAGAAAGCACATATTTTTAGTCTTTCCATTTCTTCCAGGCATTATGAGTTTGAAAGACAACCTTCTGCAGAATTTATGAACTCTGCAATTCAGAAGTAGTCATTCAATTATATGAGCCTGGCTTTGTAGGAGCTGCCAGGAGCTTAAAGACATCTGCTTCTTAGGCATGATACCACTGCCTTCCCCAGGATGCTTGACATGGTAATATGATTTTATTTCATTTCTCTCATGCGATCCCCTAGTAAAAGTACATAGGGACTTCAGCCATGAGGAATACATGTCATAACTCTCTAAACTGGCAGAATTTCTAATTGCTTATTCTACTGAAATGCCAAAAGGCCAAGAAATGATGTGCATGTTCTCTTGCAGTAAAGCCTATGCACATACAGTCTGGATTGACTGGCGTGAAAATTTGAGAGGATGTTAAGAAAGGTAGCGGAAGGACTGGAGAAGTAAGGTAAACAACACTGGCTGTGTACGCTCATGGGCTTGCAGTGCATTTATATCAATATATTGTTACTGCTGTGTTATTTTTATGCTTTAGATATATGTAGATAAATACTCGTCGACAATTCTCATTTTTAGTTTTATTTAGGAATTGTTGTGACTAAATAAGCACCTCTTCATATGTTGTCTTCAGAAGGGCTTTAAATAGGAGAGGACTGCAGCAGATCTCGGAGCTCGTCCAGGAACTTATTGTAATTCCCTGCTTGTAGCATTGGAAGGATCAATACCATTATTGTTAATGGGCATCGCACGCATGACTCAAGATCAAAACAGCTGCCAAATGTTGAATCACCCTCAGTCTAACCATCTCAGCGCTGTGCTCTTGCAGCACATTCCCAGTTAAGCGTGAACGTACAGGATACAGCCCTGCCTTGTGAATTATGGGGATAAAGCCACAATTAAGTATCAGACTGCTTCCACAAACTGGTTTTAGAATCTGTCTTTATTGTTCACTATGGGGAACAGTGCAGCCAAAGGCTGGTGGAAGAACGATGATCCTTTCGTGCAGTTGTTTGTGTTTCGTGGTTTGAATATCTCAGAGATACACAAAAATGTTTCTGTGCCCAAGCGTACAGAGGAATCTGCGTTGGGACTGAGGTTTGTGGCCCTGCGTTTGTTCCTTCATGTTATTTTAAATGTTTTGAAATGCATACTACTATTCCACAGTCTGCCTCTTGCACATTGTATTGCAATTTAAAACATGGTCTGACTTTGGTAGATGTGCAGAGTCCATATAAAGATATATTTTATCTTATGAAGATGTTTGCCTTTGTTCAATATAGTTGACAATCTTGGTTCGCTAGAGAACCTAAAAGAAAACTGTAATGATCAGCTGTGTGAAAGTGATTTTATACAAATTGTCTTGCTGGGACTGCGAGAGCATTTTGATTGTTATTTTCTCAGTGGAATAGATTGATGTGACATCTGAAATGACAGTCAGGAATAGATTCTGAACTGTCACCTTCATCTCTTAATTAGTACAAGTAATTCTTTTGAACAAAATATGGTTATCATTGAGTTCATTCTGTCCCAGTGAGATTAAAGAGTGCTTGAATTTCACTTTTTTTTTGGTCCCGGGGTGGGATAATCTCTGTAATTACATCATATTATCCACTGTTATTCATGTATCATTTCTAGTGATACTGGGATCTTCTGCAGATCACTGAATATTTAAATAAGCCTTGCCAATACACTCCTCATCCCACAGCTGAAGATTGCTCTAGTGGAAGTTCCTGGGTTTTATCCTCGCTGTACTCAAAATATTGTAAATACTGGGATTTCAGTGTGTATAAAAATACCTGTAAGTATTTGTTACTCCCATTTGTGAATTTATTGGCGTACGTTAAGAAGTCAATGGTGTATTGAGAAGTTAATGGTGTACGTTCAGAAGTGGGGGGTTGGATTAGATGAGCTTTAACGGCCCCTTCCGACCCAAATCATTCTATGATTCTATGATTCTGAGTTGCACGGTGAAAACATTGCATGTGGAAGTCTTCAATGGGGCTATAGCTGTATCGGGTACAGCGTACAGTAAGTGCTGGGTGGGTCACTGTGTACGTGGGGGAGATGGGGTGGTGTATCGAAGAGATACCCACCTCTCTCCCTTTAACTGACTTGCAGCATGTTCAGATCTTTCAAGAAATGACTGTACCTGTCTCGCTCAATTTTTTAATGGCAATTCCTTACATATTCAGTATATCCACTTTGTTCCTTTGGTAGTTGCTTCCAAAACCTTCATTCCTAACCTGCATTTGAGATCCCTAACGAGATGATAAAGAGCCAAAAATAGACGTGCATCCCCCTTTGCTCAGTGGGCAGGTGACATGACTCTGGATACGCAGGTACACAGTGGGGTCAGTTTTTCAGCTGTTTGTCCTGTTGCCCAGGTCGCACAGGGCTTTTGTTCTGGACTGCAGATATGAGTGACTTCCATTCCCTAGCACATATTGAGCACGCTCTGCCAAAGTAAATAGGTGATCCCTACTGATTTTGGTCAAGAATGGGTTAATGTCTGGGTTTTCTTGTAGTGATCAATCCTACAACCTCTCCTATGACCAGGGCAGCCGCTGTTTCGGAGCCTGCCTTGGCTGTCCTTGAGGACCGGAGGTTCTCTGCTGGTCCTTCCAGATGTGATATCTCTCAAGACAGATCTTTCTCCCGTTCAGACATAGGGATGTTAGCTGGTGAGGAACTGCTGGTGAGCAGATCCCTACTGCTTTAAGTGTACTTTAAGGTCACTGCAGCCTTTATTTCTTGCAGGTGGCTTTCTTAGGTGAAAATATGGATTTCTAGCTTTGTCTTTTCACAGGGTGCTTTAACTTAAGCCTGAAAGTTTCATTTAAATCTTGCTATCTCTTCTTTTTCCTGCTGTTGCAGTACTAATACATTGTTATTGAAAGAAAGAATTGGATAGAAGGACCTAATCTTTCTAAAGCAATGCTTTCTGTGTATTTGTTCCAGGTGTGGTTAACCAGCATGGGCTTGGTTGCACAGGAGGGACCAAGCTGGCAGCTCAGTCTGTTAACAGGAGGCTTGCTCAAACCTGTTTGTGTTTCATGTGACAGACTGTGATTGAAAACTATAAGTCGTTCTGAGAAAGGTTTGGTCAGAGAAAGCAAGGTTGAGCAAGGCTCTTGAGGAGAGACACTAACAAGCAAGCCCCTTAAAAGCAATTAAAAAACATTAAAGAGGTGTGATAGCTTCTTTGTCAAGCTGCAGTCTTCAGTCCTGTATAACTTGGGACAAAATACAAATTATTTTTTCTCTATTTTAGTAAATTTGCACATTGAAGATTTCAAGCTCTGTTTCATGTATGACTAGTAGACTTACATGTCTTACAGAGAGAAAACAGAAACTTGTAACATAAATTACATTTTCTATACAGTACTTCTACTGAAACCAAGGTGATCTTTTCACAAATTGTCCTGTGTGAATTCTTCATGATGGACTGAAAGAATTAAATCCAACCTACGCTGGTGAAATGTCAACATGTTAAAAAAAAAAAAAATAATAATCCAGTATCTCCATTTTAGATATGAAAACAGTGTCAGATAAAGAGGTTGCATTGCTTCCAAAGGGTTTGAAGGTACCTTTTATGTTGAAAGTGACAGAAGAAGGAAGAACTCTAGTATTTTTTCTCCAAGTTCCATTTATGATCTGCCAGGTCACAGGTTTCCTCAGGCCCGTCATTCATCGAGCATTCAGTTTGTATGTGCGTTAGTAACCAGATAACACTTTTCAACTCTTTGTCAGCCCGGGTTATCCTATGCACCCATCACCAAGGGGTGTAAGCTGCTACTTTTGCTTTGTGATGTAAGCTTGTTCTCTTTTCCACGACGTCAGTATGTATCTTCTAAATTCAGGGAGAAGAGTCACACTTCTGGACAGTGTGATGGCAATCTATGAAAAGCACCTTCTGGTAGGAAATTTATTCCTCAGAAATGTTTGAGTTTTGAAATTAGATTTCACTTGTGATGTACCCTGTATATATGAGAAAAGCAGATCTTACTAACGTGAACTGTACCAAGAATTGTGAGAGCATTGGGTGCTGTGGAGATTAGTCTAGAATTTGGACAGCAAGGAATTGGGAGCAGAGCTGGACATACGGAAAGCAGGGTGGAGTGGTCTTGTCCGTGGTCCCAGCATTTTGTCTGGTTCCATTGTGGAGGATGCATGCATAGCATCAATGCGCGTAGCATATATGATTATTTTTCAAGCAGTGGTGTTTTTTACAGGGCATGTTAGGGGATTAAAGTCTGTGAATCCTCTTTAGCTGCCCTGGGGATCATAGTTTTCTGAAGACTTCTATAATTTCTCAAAACCTGTGATCAAATGCCAAATAAACGTGCTAGGAAGCTGTCAAAAAAGACTGTGATGACCATTTAGGAAGGCACGTTCTTAGGGCGGCATCAAGAAGCTCTGATAGGTCATGTCACTGCTTGAAGGAGATGCCATGGCACGATGGTCTCCTCAAAACAGACTGAACGTCTGCTCCGGAGACGGCAGCAATTAGAGTGAGTGATGGACCAGGACTCGCATATCCCCTGCCTGGTGCTAACGGGGCTTGGGAAAACGCCTGCTGGCTCTAGCTAATGCTTTCTTGTGCTGTAGGATCAAATAGGGAGAGAAAATTTTGCTGTACCAGAAGGGATGGGGAAGCAGTGACGGCTCCCTTCACTCCCTGCCACTTCGCAGGGGATGGGATTGACGGCCGTTAGCTTCTGCAGGAATGTTGGACCAGCCCGCCCATCACAGAAGTGGATAAATTAGCACTTTGTGCCCCGTTGTCTGCTGAGCTTATCTGTGTCTGCTGATAATGCGCGTACTGCTTTGGAGGGAATTTATCACGCGCAGGGGAAGGATGAGAGGATGATCTTAGAAAAAGGCTTCATCCATACTAGCAAATTAGTAAGACTTCAGGCTAGAGATTTGACAGTAAGTGTGCCACCTCCAGATGCAGTCCATACGTAAATGGAACCTATTAAAACAAATGGGCTGTAAGTCTGTTAATACAGCACGCGTTTGAGGATGCCGCACAGCCCTAGCTTTCATACTCTCCGTTCTTCTTTCAGCGGTTTCTTCTCCTAATCACCCCTTCTCGAGCTGCTGTGGACTCAATCCAGTTGTCACACGTCCCGTTAGCATTAACCTGATCTCGGGCCAGAAATGAATTTCATCCATAGACTGCAGGTCTGCTGTGCCAGTTCAATTTACAAACGAAGTGGCGCTGCAGAGGAGCCTTTGAGAGCATTCCCACCAGGAGCCCCACATAAAACTGGGAGCTTAATCATGGGTTTGAGGAGTTATTCTGAGCAGCAACCTTAAAGTCTTGCACCCAAGATGCAAGGAGAAGTGTTTGCAGGAGTTTCTCTGATGTGGGTTCAAGTGTAAATGGACCCATCTAGGGTGGGACGGACCCAAATCCCAGTACTGCTGGTGCAGGAATGTGGTACGCTGTTCTCATCACCCTTGGGTGAGAGGAAGATACAGATGTCACAAGCTACTATAATTAAGAAAATGTTAAAATAACTGGTTACTCCTCCTGGAATTAGGCTTGTTGCTTTTAAAATTTCATTAGATAAGAATCTAAGTCACAGAGAATATATCTATGCAATCAGAGCTGCATAGTTCAAAGAGCTCTGTCAAAAATGGGATGCCCAAAAAATATGACCTACCTTTCCTTCCGTTTCAGATTTCCAGGGAGTTATTAAAAATTAAAGATGCCTTTAAGGAGCTTTCCAGAAAACTGGCAAAATGTAGGACATAGTGTACCAGCAGGTTACAAAATGAAACAACTTTTATGCAATATGTTGTGCTGCAAAGCAATTTTGTTCTGAGTGTCTAAAGTATTTCAATTAAGAAAAATAATGATCAAGGACAAACAGCATTTTAGTAGGAGGGGATTAGATTATTTCTGTGGTTACTGTGCTGGAACTGCAACTAGAGTTAAAGTTTCAAGATCAAGGTTACAGCAGTTACTTTTATTAAAAATTTGATGCTAATGGCCAATTTTTGATACGTCAAAAAACTTTTTTTTTTTTTTTTTTAAGGACAGGATATAGAAGAGAGCTCAAGCTATGATGTAGCTTTAGCGGTTCAAAGTAATTTGCATGTTTCAATGCTTTAGCACAAAATGTGGTGAAAGTTTGGCTATTCCACATTTAAATTCAAATCACACGGCGTCCTGTAAGCAGTGATAATACACTGTTGTTTCATTTTTTCGTTGAAGGTAAGCCCCATACAACAGGCAGGGATGAAAGTAGTATATTAATTTATCATCCTTCCAAAGTTTTACGTTAGGGGTTTGAGGGTTGTTTTAACGTGTTTGAGGGGAGGATGTTTGTTCCTCATAAATCAACAGCTTTCAGAGCGTTGCGGCATCACTATCCCTGCTTTGCAGGTGTTCTGGGAATGAGGTGGTTTGCTGTACGTTACCCAGCAGCCAGGCAGCATAGCTGGAAACTCTGTCCAGGTGCGTCAAATGCCCTTCCTTGGGCTTATTTGATTGGCGTTATTGTAACTACTCAGTAAAGGGGTCTTGCAAGACCTTGACGAAGCTACTGTCTGTCAGAGCCTCTCCAAAAAGCAGATTTGATGTCTTAATAAAACAAGAGGAAGAAAAATGGGTGAATATAAAATACTCGTGGGTTCCTCCAGTCTCCCAGTCTGCTGGGAAGTGTCTTTTCACAGCCATGGTCTCTTATTTCCCTATGTTGTCTTGGAGCAGTACTGTAGAAACCACGATTAACAGAGGGTCATCAGAATACCTGTGGAACAGTATTTACATTAACAGTAAACGGTTGTACTTGGGCTGAGGGTTTGGGAATGGAAGTGGCTGCAACAGCTGTGCTTGACAATATTTTTAAAGGTCATATTAAGGTATGGAAAAAGAATAGAAAACAGATAAAATTCCTGTAGACTATTAAGAAAGGATTTCATTTTTACAACTTTCCTATTCCTCATCTCTCTATGTCTGTAGAACTTTTAGCAAGAACTGCATCTGTTAAAAATAATCAAAGCTCTCACTTTCTTTGTGAAGAGAGGAAATTACCTGAATTGGGTTGATTGCTCTTGTGGCTAAGCAAGCACAGACAAAAGATGCAAAAAAAGAGCAACCAGGCAGTGTTTTTCCCAGTGCTCACGCTTACGGTGCCTGGGCTCAGGCTCCCTGGAGGTGCCCATCTTCTGGAGGGAGGAGCTGTGCCCCTCTCCAGGCTTGGTCCCCCTCTTCAGGTGGCCAGGGCACTGCTGAAGAATATCGCCTTGATCAGCAGAGTAGCTTTTGTCTTGCAGCAGAGGTACAGTGCAGAAATAAATAAATTTTAAAAATCAAAGAAAGGACAAAAGAAGAAGGAAGAACACAGGACCTCACATCTATGCCTCAGGCCCTTGTCAGTACTTAGTAAAGGTGTTGGTACAAGGACAGTGAAGTTCATAATCTTGTTTCTGCCATCTTAAAAGTTTACGGGAAGCAGTATTTGTTTTCATTTCTCTGTTGGGACAGGCGTTGAAACCTGATGTTGATTGCACTAGCATTGGATTAAGATTTAGAAGAGTGCTTGTGTTTGGGTAACAGTTTGCTACATTTTTTCATCCTCTCAAACCTGCTCAAACACGTTGCTCTTCACCTGCTGTGGTGCTTCATCCAGCCTCAGCAGGAAAGAACCAGTCAGTTTTTGCCATTGTGGCATTTCATGTTCAGATTTGTTTAATGAGAACATGGATTTGTTTTTACTGAGGTACTAGAGGTTATCCTTTCCAGGAAAAAAAAAATGAAAAATGAAAAAATGAAGGTGAAAAATGTTTGGGTTTTTTTTTTTTTTGTGATCATCAGGACTGATTTGTAGCCTAATTGCACCAGGCAACTTTAGATTACCATAATCTGGCCAGATGTTTCATGAGGCACACTGAGACACCCTTGCTCTAGGATTAGATAATTTTGCTGTGTTAGAACTTAGTACTAATTTGATATTTAGTGAAACACGAGCTATGGCATCCGTTGGCAGCTTCTGACAGGGAAAAAGGGAAGTGGATGCAGTGTGTCCAGCCAGACCTAGTGTGAGGATGGGGAATTGCTGGAGGGTTGAGCAGTGGTGGGGTGGGGATGGGAGCCATCACTTCAAGCGCATTGAGGACCCTTGTGGCTAAGGGAAGGCGAGTGTGGGGCCATTTGGTTTGTTCTCAGTTGCCACCACGAGGGTCTGGAGGTAACTGCCAACCTGAGGGAGAGCTGGCGGGGGTAGAGAGGATGTGGGACTTGTTCTGCAGACTTTCTGTGGGAAACGTTACCATGAAGGGTTGCAAAGAACCTGATTCTTTCCAAATTGTTGATCTTGCTTGCGTTTTGACAGTTTGTCTATCGTGGGTCCTCGGAATTGTCAGGGAGATTCAGTTAATGTGTCGTCTTCTCTCTTGTCTGGCTAGGAAAATTATTTGGATAGCTTATTTGGGTAAAATAAGAAATAATAAATAGAAATTATAACAAAATAGAGAATTATAACATAATCTTTGGAAGTTTTAGATAAGGTATATGAAAGTGGTAATTTTTGCCTTGCTGCAGTAACTGCACTTTCTAGACTACACTTTCCTCTCTACTCTGGGTTTGAATGGAAAACAAGAAATAGTGTCATCATCTCCACGCAATTCTATTACTAAATTGTCAGAACACAGTCGTATTTCTGGCAGCAATGATTCAACTCCATTTCCACCTCCACATGGATCAGCAGTGACCTTGACATTTGTGGTCAACGCTCCTGTAGAGATTGCTTGGCAGGCACAGGTGCCAAGCTGTGGAATATAATTTCCTGACAATGTATGGTATCTGGGTGTGTAATTGGCTTCTGGGCTACCCCTGCACAGCCATAGGGTCCGTTCCTGCTCCTCTCAGCTGGTAGTTTTTAATGACCAGGAAACCATGAACCATCTGTTTCTACAGAACCGTGGAACCACAGAACTGTTGCTGGGTTTATACATTTTGAATGCTCCCCTCAAAAAATTTTTAAGCGAGATCCATTATCTAGTTTTTAAAATGGACTATCAGGCAAAGAGTAGGTTTTTTTTTTTAATTAGTAGCAAAGGTGGAATCATTATCATGCAAGAGAACACTAAAAGGCAAAATTGCATAAGCAGAGTCTAAAAGTAAAATCTCTAGCCACAACAAGTGTTCAGGCTAAATCGTGTCCCTGGGGATGAAATGATGCAGTAAAGTAATGGATGTTACAGATCTCCTCCCCTCTCCTTCGCGCTTGCTGCTTTGTCCATTAACGCCTGGGCCGCTGCCCATTTGGCCATTAATGCCTCTTCCGCGTAGGTGCGCAGGAACCATTGGGTGCAGGTAGAGCTCTGGCTCTATTGCCACATACACTGCGCCGCACCGGTTGTGCCAGGATGCACCCGAAAATGTCCGGGATGGCTGCTGGGACTGGAGTTATTTGTCTAAAGCCTATTTCCACGGAAAGCTCTGCTTGCTCTGGAGAAAACTTGCTCTCCAGAAGGGGGAAAAAAACCCCTCAAGGATAAAGGAAAATTCAAGGAATACCTGCCAAAGAAAAAGTTTAATGTACCTGGAAAAGGTTTAGGGCAACACGGTCTGCAGAGTCAGGCTTTTAAAGTTGGTTTTGTCTGTTCAGCTTCTTGTGCATAAACTCCCTACATCCCTGGCATGCCTATCCGTCATGGGGTTGGCATGAGGTGTGTTCATTTTCTGCTCTTCTGATTTAGTGACATCAGAAATGCACAACCTAAAGATACAGATAACACTTAACGTTAAATGAAATACAGCTCTTTGAATGGCTGAGCATCTCCTTTGCTTAATGCCTTGTTAGTTATGCAGGGTTTTCAGAAGTCATCTTAGAATCGTGGAATCACAGACTGGTTTGGGTGGGAAGGGACCATTAAAGCCCACCCAGTCCAACCCCCCTGCCAGGAGCAGGGACATCTCCAACCAGATCAGGTTGCTCAGAGCCCCGGCCAACCTGGCCTGGAATGTTTCCAGGGATGGGGCATCCACCACCTCTCTGGGCAACCTGGGTCAGTGCTTCACCACCCTCAGTGTAAAAAATTCTTAAACTCTTAAAAATCTTAAGATTTATCTTAAGATAAAAAAATCTTAAACTCATGCAATTTGTATACGGGACAAGTTGAGAAAAGATAAAGGTACACTGACACTGCCTCTTCGCAGAGATCGTTAGTGTTTTTTATTTTGCAGCGTTAAGAGTTCATCTCCCTCCAGGCAGTAAAGTGCTGATCGTAAGGGCAGTTTTGGGTTCCCAGGTAATGAGTGAGTCTTAATACCCTGAAAGATTTGTTCTACATTAAAGTGCTGTTTCCACCTACTACCGTGGGGTTTTGGTGGTAAATCCAGGCTCGGTATCATTTTTGTTGGAATCCATGGAACAACAAACTGAAACAAAGCCAGCCAGCGTATTGATCAGAGCTGGAGCCTCTTCTGCCTTTTTTGGCAGTTTTCTCATACTCTTGTCCTAAATATGAGCTGATTTATGTGACTAACAGACATGGCTGCATTAAAAAAAAACAGTTATAATTTCAAAGACATTACCAAAAAACATTCCTGTCTGTTTCTCACTGCCGATGACAGTCTTCAAGGATGAAATATTGACTGGTGAATGTATACAATAATTTAGCAGCAAATTAAACGTCGAACACTTAAACATCTGTTTCTCTGTCAGCTCCATGAATTTTGTACAATTAGTGATTTGTGTCCTTCATCAAGGACCTGCAGTAATGTAATCACAAGTTCAAAATCTGCATTACAGATTTTCCTGTTTCCTTTTTCTTAGTAGCAACACAGGGATTGGAATTGGTACCCAGTAAGGCAGCTTTTATTGTTTGATGGTTTTCTTGTTCTTGTGGAACTGGTTCCTGATCTTCCTCGATCACTTAATAGGTTAAAGCCACATGAATGCCTTCTTCATTTCTGGACAGTCTGTCAGAGAAAACAAACTCTAGCCGCACCCACTAAGGTTTGGTTGTGTGAGACATCAATTAATTCATATCTAATTAGGGCACTAGAATTGTATACAACTTTTTTTTTTTTTTCCTCTGGTGCATTGTACAAGTTGCATCTGTGGAAATACTGATTTGCTTGCAATTTCTTTTCATTCTTAGGGGCAGCAGAGGCTTTTGGTGTCTCAGAGGATGCTCTGGAAGCATCCCAGGCTCTGGCTTTCAGGGAGGACTGGGTTCTCTGGAGTTGGCAGCCCACAATAGCGTCAGTTTTCTGCTGCACACTCTGCACTGGAAATGTCTGCCCGTTTCCCTTCGACAGATTGAAATGGAGTGAGACAAGGCAGGTGCACGGGGGTTTAAGTGTGGCTTTAATTAGGTTAAAGAAAATTCATTGTAGAAAGATGCAGCTGTATCTACGTGGCTGTGCTCAGTGGGCCACATCCGAACTGAAGTCATGGTAATGTTCTTTTCCCTCAGAGCTACCAGTACGCAAACTGAAGCTTTACCTGAGTGAGGATTATAGGATTTTCCATGTTTAGCTCAAACAATTTAATGGAAAATGATCTATCTGGGTGGGGAGGGAGGGGAAAAAAAAAAAACCAAAATATAAAACCCCCTTAAACACAAGCATCTTATTTTACTACTGTGTCTTTCCTAAATACTAAAAGTTTTGTTTCTGCCAACGCTATTTTGCTTAAAATCAGCTTATGTTTGGAATACAATAGAGAGGAGGAGGAAGAACCAGATTGAATAATTTTGTTACATGTCGGGTAGTTATTCCTTACTTTATTACTTGCTGAAGTGCCAGAACTGACAAATTATCCAATAACGCAGAACTGAAGGCAGCACTGCCGTTGCGGTTAAGCTGGATCGGTTTATAAAGTACCCTTGTTGTGTTTCATAAAACCAGTGACTAATACCCAGCAAACCTGTTGCAGATTCTTCCCCCTCCTTGTTTCTCTTTCTTCTTTTTCTTTCTGGCCCTAAAAGGAGCAGAAAGTTAGACATTTATTCACTTGTCAAAAGA
Organism: Ardeotis arabs; assembly: GCA_011801015.1. Taxonomy (NCBI): domain Eukaryota; kingdom Metazoa; phylum Chordata; class Aves; order Otidiformes; family Otididae; genus Ardeotis; species Ardeotis arabs. Next base: position 16,284 of record JAAGAY010006336.1, on the reverse strand, counting down.
GAGGGAATTCTTCAAAAAGAAAAATCGTGTGCCACCTAAACCATTTCAGACACTGGAGGGAAACACATTGCGTTCCCAGCCTGCTCGGTGCTCCTTTGGGAGCTGCCACCCTGGGATGGGGGGAAAGGGGTTTGACGCAGGGATGTTGCGGTTACAGTAATATTTTTCGAGAGCGTAATATTGAAATTTGCTCAGTGAATTACTACGTGCTATGTATTGAATTATAACTACCAGTTGGTTTAATATTAAGCTTACAGTTTGCTGAAGGCTGTTATAGGAAAATGCAATGCATCAGAGCTGGCAGTCATGGCTTCCTGGCATTTTGTGTTGGTTTTGGTTTTTTTTTTTCCTACTGCAAACTGCAGACACGGTGCTGTCTCACGTGTGTAGGGCTGTGCATTTGACGCTGCGTTGCAAAGGATGTCCAGAGACAACGGTGTTCCTCTGGAAACCAGCGCCCGTGGGGGAAAAGCAGTGCTGAGCTGCAGGAAAGGCAGCAGCTCGGGCTGCACATTGGAGGAGTTTTTGGAGGAGTTTTTTATGTTTTGCTAACTTTGTATTTGGGGGAGGTTAAGCAGAGTGCTCCACAGGGAGCACTGAGAGCATCACTGATGCAGGAAGGAAGCAATATTAAGTCCTATTTTTACATATTTTATATATATTTTATTTTTATTTATTTTAGTTTTATTTATTATTTTTATTTTTTATTTATTTATTTTTTAGTATGTATGTATGTACATGCACTTTAAAAGCTTAACTATAGCAGTGCACGTGCATTAACACAGGTTCCAAAATAAAGCTGCACTGAATTTGATGGTTTGTACTGGGGACAGGGCAAATCTCCATGTCTTGAATTGCTCCACAAAGCCAGTCCTCCTTACTGGCTCCTTTGCTTCCAGGATGCAGAGAGGGCACGAATAACTCTGCATACTTCATTCTGCTCCATAGCAAAAATAGTCCCAGCCTGGCCCAACACTATGCAATTTAATGACTAAGAAATATGTTTTGGACAGATATCGGTCAGAAAGAGCAAGTGCAGGTTGTGTGGAAAGCCCACTGGAAGCTGTATTTAAGTTCATTTATTTGATGCTGGTCCCTGCAGCCCCTTCCTTTCATGTTGTGGTGCACAGTCAGAGGGATGTTTTCCCTTTATGGCAAGTTTGAGTGGACACAAAGTCCTGAACTCATATTTAGGAGAAGGAGGCAGCCTGACCACACCTTAATTCCACCTCGTTACTGACTGTTTCAACCTTTTGCTTCCCAAGAGAATGAGCTAATTGAAGTCACTTTACCATGTGCCACTGAAGAATCGCCCAGATCTTTGACTGATCCTCTCTAGATCATTTCCAGTACTTGAAGGGGGCCTACAGGAAAGACGGGGAGAGATTCTTCAGCAGGGCCTGTTGTGATAGGACAAGGGGTAATGGTTTCAAAATAGAGGGGGGTAGATTTAGATTGGATATTGGGAAAAATGTTTTACACTGAGGGTGGTGGAGCACTGGCCCAGGCTGCCCAGAGAGGTGGTGGATGCCCCATCCCTGGAAACATTCCAGGCCAGGTTGGATGGGGCTCTGAGCAACCTGATGTGGTTGGAGGTGTCCCTGCTTCTTGCAGGGGGGTTGGACTGGGTGGGCTTTAAACGCTCCCTTCCCACCCAAACCATTCTGTGATTCTATGATTTCTAAACTGTAACTGGTATTTTACAGTGCCATTAACGTACTAGGTCACCCCTGAAGGCTTTTATGAGTAACTCTACATAACGAGGTACCCAAATTAATTCTGAATGTGCTTCCTTACAAAAGAGAAGCACCCTAGTAACGCCAATTAATTGGTTTGTAACAGTTTGTATGTGCTGGTTTGCCACAAAACTCATCGACCAAGCAACACCACGTGCTGAAACCGTATGGTGATGTGAGCGCGGACGCCTATATCATGCGTAGCTCGGCGCTAGCTCCCTCTTCCAGCCGTGGCCAGACCTGTCAAACGCAAATAGGGTCAAAATAAAAAGGACCTAGAAGTTGTTATACTCAGTCATTTATATTTAGCACCTACTTGTAGGGCAGGTGGGAAACTGGCACGAGATAATTAGGTAGGGTTTATGCTAAAAGGAGAGCTGCTCTGTAGGACTGGAGTTATTAATAGAGTTCATTAGGAACAGTTTTGAGACGGGCGTGTAACTTGGCAAGGTGCTAATGAAATTTGCCAGCGACACAAAAGCTAGTGAGGTACTGCCAGTGCAGAGGAGGTTTGGCGTATGAGAAGAAATAGATGACTGGGAGGGCTGCAGTAATGAAAATAATATGAATAATAACAAAAAGTACAAGATTATGCACTTTGGGACTTTGAAATGAAAAATTTCTGTCATAACTGGAAAATTACAGTTGTAGATGATGGAGGAAGAGAATGACTTGAATATTTGAGTAGATCTTTTCTTATAAACCAGAACTTGGTGCAGCTCTGCAAACCATTGCATGTAGGATGCTGTTTACAATTCTGGTCACAATTGTTCAAAATGAATATTAATCAGAACAGGTATGGAAAAAGACTTTCCATCTTCCCCATCAGCACCGCAGCCTGGCTTTCAACAGGATCCCAGAAGGACTCAGATAAAATAGCCCAGCAGTTCAAAGCTGGAGAATAGGTCAACTTATTTTCTGCAGACGCATGGGGATGAAATACCAAGAGGTGAATACAAAACCAAAGGAATGGTAACATGCAGTTAGATCAGCATAAATTTCTCCTGAGTGAATTAAGACCAAAATTGACTGAAGGATGAGGACCTGGAACCCCATTCTGTGGGAACAGACTGTGCAATGAACCTCACCAGCTGTAATGCGAAGACATCAGTTGACAAATAAAGCCAGGAACGGGGGGTGGATGCCCCAGCCCAGACCTCTACCAGTGATGGAGGCAAGGGGAGAGCTCTGGCTTTTCTGCTGTCCCCAGCAATTTTCAGCTTTGACAAGGAGTTATTTTTGCCTAAGCCAAGTGCTTGCCCCTGGCAGAGGCACAAGAAGGTGGTGGGGACTTTTGTGTCTGTTCCTGCCCCACTCCTCAGAGCAATTGGGTTGAAAAAGGCCCTAGATGGGCTCCAGAGACAGGTAACTCATTCCCATCGTTATCTAACAGAGTATCTTTTGAAATCGGCAGGGTGGGCATAATTTAGACGGCTGAGACCATTTCTGCGAGCTGCTAGTGCTGGTGATACAGAACTGGAGGGAAGTTTTGGGGAGGTGAGCCACACATTGATTAATTCCTGATGCTTTGATAACCTGTCAGCTGCCATGGAAGCTGGAGACAGAAACATCTGCATTTGCAAAGCTGACGCTGCTGGCTGAGACAATGTTTGAGTTTTTCGAATAACAGCCTGCAATCTCTGATGGTTGTGGCATCGCTGGGACCGTGCCCCCAGGTCAGCTGGTGCCGTCTGTCGGGAGGTCTCTGTGGGTTCTGTTGCCTGATTAACTCTGGTACTTTCTGCTCTTGAATCACAGTACTGTTCTTTGTTACTGCACTTTATTACCATCCCTCACCCCTCCAGGCATTTCTCCACAATATATTTTTCATGACTCTTGCAGCCGAATGATATTTTTGTCTTCCACCTCCATCTCCTCCCTCTGCTTGACGTGGGGCTTCACCCTGGCTGGGGGACGTGCTGAGCTGCCCGGTCCTGGAGCAGGTGAGCCCAGCTGAGTTGGGTTTATTCCCTAAAGATGAGCTCAGCTGGGCTGGGTCCTCCAGGAACAAGCATGTCCTTAAAACAGTTCTTCTCCTACAGCAAGGAGGGTCCAGCCCGTACCAGGTTGGGTGGCACCATGCTTGGGTTCATCTCTACTGCCAGAGGCACAGCAACGCTACTTCAGGTAGATGTCAGCTCAGGTATAGTCTAAATTTCTATAGCCTAAATTTAATTTTTAGCTGGGAAAGATAAAAGGAATTTTTTTAATAAATCTGGGACTAAAAAAATGTTAAAACACATTTATCTTTTCATTAGTTTAAACTTACAGAAAGAAAAATCTTTTTGTTAAGCAAAAAGGCATCTGCAAACATCAGGCTTTAGAAAACAGTTATTCTTGCGTGCTCCTAAGCCCCGTGTTTTTTCTTCTCTTTGTTTTCAAGTCTCAAACTCACAGGAAGGTTGACATGACCGTGGCTTAAAAATTGTGGCCATGCATTTGACAAATACTGCAGCCTCACGTGATTTTACTTCCATGAATTTTTTTTTTTTTTTTTTTTTTCTTTCTTTTTTTTTTTTTTTTTTTTTTTTTTTTTTCTTCCAACAAGACCAATTCTTGAGGAGGAGGAGGCTGACCCATGGAGCCCTTTGAAAAGACACTGATAACTCATGGCTTTTCCCTTCAGCATGGCTATTTTTTTGTGTGCTTGACGTTTGTCCTATGTTTTTGTGCCACCTACTAGAGCTCCCTCTGATCAAACCACTGCTTCTGTTATTATTTCTCTATTCCTTGACTTTTCCCAGTGAACTGACAATACTTTCATTGTTGTTTGCTATCGATCAGACAATCCACAGGTCTGAGCTGGTCTGACGTATCTGGGACTGCAGGCTGGTGTATTGGAAAAAAAATACATAAGGAGTAGTCAACGCTGTTTTTTTTTTTTCCCCTGTACTTACACAATATGTTAATATTTGCAATACATTTTTGATGCATGACAATCAACAGTAATTACGTTACAATACACAGCATGTTTGTTTCCAGGAGGGATATCTGAGAAAGCAAAACAACGAGTAATTCCTTTGAAAATACTCAGCTCTGCTCTTCCCCCCACCCTCCTCAAAAACCCCGCTGTTGTAGATAAAATATTTGGTTTGCAACTAGTGTCTGAACACTGTCAACAAATTCTAAAACATTTTTGCTGTTTAAATTTTCTCAAGAGGGGAAGCAGTTATTCTTCATTTTTAGTGAAGATAAATGCACTCATTTCTGTGAAGGGTTTCCTTTAGCTCTTCCCTTCCTTGGCCAATTTGGTACAGAAATTTTGGAGAACCACAGGTGAAGGGATGCTGCGATGCAAGAAGCCCTTCCCCAGGCATCAGGTGTACTTCTCCCCTTGGGACGGTTAAGTTACATGGGCTTTTTTCTTGAGCACGATAGGAAAATCCAATGCCGACTAATTTAGTAGCCATTAAATCACCCTTCTGATATTTCCCAGACAAACATTTCTCTCACTGAGCTGGGGAACAACATAATGTCCTCAACAGGATACAATAAGTCTTAAATAACCATAAAGATATTGAAAGCGATGAAGAATTTGGTCACTAGAGGTGGCGAGTTGAGTTGCCTTTAGCTCTACGTTACTCCTAAGAAAGACTGAGGACACCAAATGCTTTTGAAGACGGGAACACACTGGAAAGACGGAGCTGCTCTTTTGAAGTGTTCAGAAGCCTCCTGCCGTTGTTCATCCCCAGAATCCAGCGGTGGGATGCGGGACAGCCATGAGAGAGACGCGCACCCCCCAGCATGTTGTCTGGAGCTTGTAAAGAGAATTAAATAGCAGTGTCTGTGCTTTTATTTATTTATTTATTTACCTTTAAGACAAATATGTGTTCTCTTAAAATACAACAGCAAAGCTTTTGGAAACTTTATACGGCTCTCAGCGTTTCATAACGGCGTGGATCTGGGTTATCGGGTGAGCTTCAGCCACGTGCCTCTTCCCCTGGGAGCTCTGGATGTTGGTGTGCAGCCTCCACCCTGCCTGCCTGGCAAGAGGAAAGGGCCAACACGGGAGCTGTTCCAGGCCTTCATCAACACTGAAGTCCGTGAACTTTTGGACGTGAGACTGGGTGCTTTTGGGTGAAAATTTGACAAAGCTCGTAAGTGTTTGCTCCTGTCCAGTTGCTACCTGCCCTGCTCAGCAGAGACTCCCCTAGACCTTCTCCAAAGACTTCTGGAGCATCCAAAAGTAGTGGGATTTCTGGTAAGAGGGAGCATATGAATTAGCTTGACCTTAGAGTTTGGACTATTGATTAATTCAGGTGTCCATGCAAACCAATCTCCGAGGTATTTCTCTGTCTGGGAGATTACAAAACAACAGGGTCAACTCATAACCTCTTCCAACTTTCCATACAACTTCAGCCAGGACAAAAATATTTTATTTATACCACCCATATGACTACAAAGATACAGAATTATAAAACTCTGCTTCTACAACTGAGCTGCATTTTTAGTGCATGATTTATAGACCTGTGAGGAGACCCTTCTCTAACAGAGGGTTTTTCCAAAGGAATTTGCATCCGTTTCATAGGTCACACTCCTCACTTCGGTTCTTTCCTCTGCCGTTTGCTGTGGCTGTTAAACAGCTTTAAAATGAAAGTGTGATTATTCAGAAATCATTTCGTAAAACATTATATGCCATTTGCCACTGGTTTTTTCCTTTATGTCTCGCAGTAGGCGAGAGAAACTGCTGAGTTTGAACTAGCCATGGAAAGTTCGTTATGGATTATTGTTGATCAGATAGGAAAGTGAATTACAGAGAAGAGATCAGAAACATCTAACTGTCTTCACTAGGGAAGTGATGCTCTACATACGTAGGGAGCGTGAAGCTTGCGGTGTCGCTGGTGGCACTGAGATTACTGGTAGATCTCTTGCTAATCCAGGCTGACAAACATGGGACAAACTGTAGAATATTTCATTGTTGTTCCAAAGCACATTTCCTTCGTTTAGCTTCTGGAAGACAAATTAATGGTAAATCGTGTTTTTAAATACCAAATATATTGGTGGTAATGCAGAGTGGGTGCTTTGAGGAGAAAGGTGAGGTTTTGATTCTCTGGATAAACAATTTTAGATCACTTATCCAGTATTTCTTTCCTCAGGTTGATCTCCTGATACTATCTGTCTAATGAGGGGCATCTAATTCCTATCCCGGGTAAAGCACAGAGGCAGACACCATCACACACCTCCCAAAATGGGGTCAGCTTGTGGTAAAATGCTTTTATGGATGAGATGGTCCTTCCAAGGAGCGAGACATGCAGGAAAGATAGGAAATATTTGTGGCCAGTGTTGTCTTTTTTTTTTTTTTCTTTTTTTTTTTTTCCTTAGAGTAATGGAATGCTGAAATAATATCTCTAGCCTCATCTGTCTCAGTATTGCTATCACTGGGCTTGCTTTGAGCACAAATACTTGTGGATAGGATGGTATTACATTGTCTGAGGGAAGTGAGTATGAAAAAGTAGGAATCTGGGAAAGGATTTTATTATTGGAGTAGGATGGTAACAGAAGGGGGGGGGGGAAGGAAATTTTAAAAATCAGCTATGGGAGAAGGAAAATAAACACATTTTCTGTGCCTTTACATAACTGTGCTACCAAAATCAACCATTCAACAAGTGAAAATTGGGGATATCGTGAACTGGAAAATTGACCATGTCCTCCTCCTGTAACTGGTGCATGAAAATAGGGAAAGGAAAAGATCAATCAGTAGAAGAGTGAAAATGTCAAGAAAATAAAGATGTCTTTTAAAGTATGGAGACTTTAGAGTTAACCTAAAAGACAGAATGTTCTGTTGAAGCTTGTGTGCAAGGTTAAACCTGTACATATTTCTCTGCCCCCCAAAGTCTGCTTTTTCCAAGCCTCATTAACCATTTTGCTGAACATTACAATCATTACTCTTCTGCCAGGTTATATCACATTTTTCAGCCTTTTAGGTACAGACCTTAGAATTATTGATCCAATGAATCATACTGACTTAGGTGCTGGCTGCTGCTGAAATGCTTCTGTAGAAACCAGGATGGTGGCTAAATATTGAACTTTTTTTTTTTTCTAGATATCCTTTAAATAGGGGAGTATTTTTCCATGTGGAAGAAGCAGCAGTGGAGGGGGCATCACTTTTTCACAGTTTCTGTTTCTTTTAGTGGCAATGATGCACAAACACCAAAAAAAGGCAAACATGATTTCTTCTTCATTACTGGAAATAATGAAATCTGTATACCATAGAGGCGTCCTCTACCCAATACCTGAGGCTAGTGATACTATTTCAGCATTTTATTTGCTAACTGCGCTCATCTGGCATGCAATGGGAGGAGAATTAGCAGGTTTGAGCAACCTCTTGGGGTGGTAACCTCCAGCAGAAGAGGGTTGGTAGGAATCACCCATTTGCACCAACACGAAGACTGTTCATTATTCATCTGTAATACCTACAGTTCCGCTGTAGATGTGATAAAAGCAAATAGGCATTGGTCATCCCTGTTTTCCACATTTTGGGAATGCCAAAAGACTAAGCTACTTGTATGAACAACTGATTTTGACTGAGCTACAGAAAAATCCTGCTTTAGCTGCCAGAGCGCACATGTGTGCCTCGCATTAGGAGCTCTGGATTTTTGTCTTGTAATCAGGATTATGGTACTTAAAGAAGGGGCCTAGAGTTTATCCACCACACAAATGGTTAGTATAATTTGAAATCTAGAATAAACATGCAGCCAGGTGTGATGTTCTCTCAGGCTGTGTTGATGGTTGTTGAACCTGACCATTAAAAACAGAAACAAGGTCTTTTAGAAGAGATTCAGTGAAATCACTGATGAAATCAAAAGCAGTTGGAGGTGTGAGAAGTTATCCTGTTCCTGTTATATGTACCCTAATTACAGAGTTTTTAATCAATGTTGATCAGCTTCTCTAAGAGACATTACAAAACAACAACAATAAACTAATTAAAGCTAAGATAGTAAAAATTCCTAAGCATCTGCTAAGTCAGAGGTGAGAGATAAGAATGAACAGTTTAATCCTGAAAAACTCAGCTCTGGTGCACTCGTCTCAGGTTGGATCCAGATGTATTTAGGGAAAAAAATGCAGGATTTGATGTGTAGGAACTTGTCCAGGGGCAGGCATGAAAATAGACTCTATTTATTAAACAGAGTGTAAAGAGAAGGCTTGAAGGATCATGTCTGCAGAGCAAAGTATTATTTTTATTTTCATTGTTTTGGTGCCTGCAGTGGGACAGGAACAACCACTTCCTGCCTGGAAGAGCCCGAAACCACGAGAAGGCAAGGAAGCACAGATGCTACCTGCCTCACTCATATTTCAAGTTGCTACAGGGAATTTGTAAGGGAATTGGGAACAAGATGTTCTGAGTCTCAGACTCGTACTTGAGCATCAGGTTTCTTTGTCTTCTATCTCGAGTGCTTCTCATTCGGTGTTGTGTTGTACCTGGGCTTCTTAAAGCTGCCAGAGAAATCCTGCACCTTTTCCGCAGGGAACGTGACACCAGCCCTAGACAGGAACACAAGGGTAGTCCCCAAATAATATAAACGAGATACAGTCTCTTTATTAATTATTAGATAAAATATAATGATCTTTAAATTCCAAATAAGTTAATTGTATCATAAGCGTTTTTTCTTTTGTGTTTACAGAATGAAATGCATCATTTATGAGCTTAAAAACTGGCATTACCAAACTGTGTATGGATATTTGGTTTACCACAAAATGTACGTTGGCAATGAACTTAAGACAACATATTCTGGCAGATCCGAGTTCCTCTCTGTAAGGTTCAAGAGAAATGAGCTGTATGATTTGTTTTCTAGAAAAATATTTTGATAGAATATTCAACAGAATTTCCCCATTCACTTATCTGTTTTGGTTTTAAGAATAAGAGAGATTGACATAGTTAATAATTTTGGATGAAATTAACTTCTTTTTAGCAAAGCAAACAACAACAAAAGAAAGCTGTGGTAATTCTCTTTCAGCTTTCCAAAACAATTAGGTGGTAATGACTGCTGAAGAGATTTTCATGTCGCTTCAGACACTGGATGGAACAATTGGAAACTACAAATTTTTCTCATTGTGACTTTATTATCTGAAAGGAAATGACTAATTTGGAGTTTGTTATTATTGTTTTATAGTCCATGAAATATAAGTGTATAAGTAAACATTTCCCTGAGTTTACGGATATAAAAACCATAATGTGAAATAGAAAAAACTGAATAGTTCTCTAGCTGAGGCTGAGCCAGGCTCAATTATAGCCAGGGCTGAAGTCTGTGGTTTCCGTCACTCCAGCACAGCCTGCCTGGATTGGAGCTGCTGGCGGTTCCACACTGAAAATCATCCCGTCGGTGCAACTGGGACCTTGACCTTGGCCGGCTGCACAGCTTGGTTCACCAGGTCCGGGCAGGCGGGGGCTGCCAGCCCGTGCCCCCGCAGCCAGATGAGGGCTGGCGGCCAGACCTGCCCGGCGCTGCCCGGTAGGGATCCTCTCGCCACAGCATTGACTTTGCCAGGATGGCGAGACTGATGCTGTAGCCAAAGCACATGCAGTCCTCGCCCTACGAGCCAGCTTCTACTGTATTGTTATTATTTCATTTATGCAAGTAAAGAAACACTCTCTCTCACTAGTCCTATTTTTCACAGGAACTTGTTCTCTGAGGTCAAACAAATTGTAAGCATGGGAATCTTGGTGAGCGATGCACCTCAACATCCTCTGATCACAAGCTCTACCTTGAGTGAACGTCCTCACAAGGCAGAAGGGGTGAGGATCATCAACGGCCCGAGAAAGATAGGAAGTTGGTGGGTACTGCTGGCCGGGAGCTGTGGGAGAGGAGGGTTGGCACTGGGTGTTTTGCAGATAAGACGGTTCATACCACTTATTCACCGCTGATAGCTACTGAGACGTCCTTTCTGAGAGGCATGTCTATATAAAAAAAAAAGACATGTAATTCATCGAAAGGTGACCTGTAGTTAAGAATTATTGTATACTGCCTTTCAATGAGACTGCTTATCCTGAATTTTTTCTTATTTTCTCTCTCAGTTTGAGTATATGAATGAATAATGACACATGAATAACATTTGAAAGAACGAGTTCCTCACTTTGAACGACTGTTGATTAAAGTAGTTCCATTAACAGGGCAGCAATGAGAAGGACTTTTTTCTGTGTGGGTTCTCTAGCACGTAATGAGGTCTGGATTTATGTTGTAGCTTTTTTCTTCCTAGAAATGCCAACATAAATCTTGCCCCTCTGCATGCCAGCCCTGGCTCTGCCTTGCTCCAGCCCGCTCATTCCTTGGGAGCTCTAATCCGTTCCTTTGACTTCCATCCAGCGGCACTGCCCCAGGTAACTCTGTACAGCGACACACCAGATGCTCTCCCTGGCACCTCACCTCACTCCTCACCTCACTGGCATGGCTTCACTGTCCCTGAGCACCACCAAAGAGGAATTTCTCCAGGCAGTTTTGGTCCTCATCCAGGCCATATGTGTTTCCTTCTCTTTCAAGTAAATGCGTTGCTGGAAGCGGGCGTCCCTGTTGACGGCATCCTGCTCCTTCCTCCCCGGCAGCACTTGAAAAACATTTTCTCCGTGCCGCGTCTTGCCCTGCCAGCGCTTCCCATCACCTCTCTGCCCGCCTCCTTCAACTCCCCTTGTGCGTTACACCACAAAAAAAGTCCTAATCATTTTTCTAAGCTGTTGTGTTAACCTTTAAATCCCTTTAGAAGTCTTGCTGTGCTCCGATGGCGGCAGCTCGCCCCTCCGGCTGCCGAGGTGAATGACAAGCTGTAACTGCTGCTCCCTGTTATTTCGCTGTCCCCGTCTCCCAACCTTTGCCACTCTGTTTTTCCCTCCTGTAGCATCCTGTCCGTCACACAGGTTGTTAGTTTGCCAGCTGTCTCCTCTGCTCTACTTCTTATAATGCCAAGAAAAACAGGATCCTGAATCCTGATTTCTAGGCTGCACCATAAAAAATAAGGATTATGATCATTGGTGCTATTTTGATTTATTCCACTACAGTATCTGTTTATAGCACATGAGTGTCGTTGTATAGTAACAATAGAGATAAATTTTGGCCCCTTATTTTTCATAACGACTTGCTAGCTGTATATCATCCATTTTCCTCTCATTTAGATACTTGCTTCTACTTTGGGAAAAATAAAAATATCCCAGTTGTCTAGGTAATAAGGCTGGTGAAAAGAAATTCTGAAGTGCATTTTACAATGGAATTTGATTGTGATAATTTTTCATGTGTTAAAAAAGAGCACGGTTGCTGTCTTTGGGAAATGTTTATGTTTTGCTGGGATTTTTTTACATCCACAACTTGTAGTCATATGGAAGATCTCCTTTTTTCATGAGGAGAGAGAAACATCCCTGCGTTTAACAGCCGAATTCACATGATAATTTAATGAGGCTTGAAGTTGTATGGCTAACACTTGAAACAAAAACTTGAAGCAGTGTGAATCTGAATTTTGAATGCAAGTCTGGTGGAAACACTTAAAAAAAAAAAGTGGGAAATGCCTGATGTATTTCAAATTATGCGAGTGAGCTCAGATACCGCAATGGGTCTGGATGGTCTTCTGGAGAGCTTTCATTATGAAAACTTTTGCATCCAGAGGTCTTGCCACTGGAGATCGCATCTCTTTCAGACTGTGATTGCTCTTCTCGCTGTGCTGGCAGCTTGTACTTGCGGTTTTGTGTGGCAAAACTTGGGTTTGGGTTCATCGGCATCTGAAAGCCGACCAGAAGGTTTGCCTTTGGGGAGCACTGCTTCCCTACAGCTCCCAGGATTTCAGGACCTTGGGGCAGCACAACTGCTGACACTTGCACTTATGCCGTGGCACGTTGCTCTCCATCCCTCGTGGCGCTCCATCTCTGTGGCTCGCAGGGCCTTGCATCCCTGGGTGGAAAAGGGGACTGTAGCTTTCAGGTTTTTGAAGCAGGTCCAGCGTGTTCTCATACCCATCTCTGTGGTCTTGCACTGTGGAAATCAGGGCTGCGTAAATGCTCTCACCAGGATCTGTGAGTGATTTCTTCTTTGGTTTGTTAAGGCTTGTTCCCGTGGTTGGCCGAAGCATGTCTTGGATCGACACTGTCTCCTCTCAAAGTGAGGCGCTCTTTCTCGCCTGCCCAGTGAAATGACATTTTTTGCTTTGCTGTTTCAATTACAAAAACTATTGGTAGGTATCTTGGCTTTCACTGGTTATTGCGTTGCGGAAATTCCCTTGTCCCTTTGGGAAGTCGGGGTAGGGGATCAGCAAAATTGTCCTCTCAGAAATCCCAAAATACTATCCTGTTTCTCCAGGCAACACAGATGCTCCCCTCTCCCCGCTTCCCCTTACCTCTCCTTTCCTGGCCAGTATACATGAATTTACCAGCCAAACGTTCTTAATTTTATTTAGTTTGTATTAGTAGCAGGGAAACTGAAGAAATATTCAGACAAGTTGGAAACGGTCCTGTTGCACAGGAATGAGAAATTACCCACGTGGTGGCTCTGTGATATTGTTCCCCAGCTGCAGTCCTTGGGAGATCGTTGTGATTGTTCACGTTCAAACAAAAGGAGCCTAATGAAAGCATTTTAATCTGCTGATCAGCTATTCAGAGGGAAAGGGAAGGCCGTGCTAGGTGTCTTTGGATAATGGAAGTGAGCAATCACAATATTCGTATTTATTTACCCTTTTTAGCAAGCTATTGTGTGCATAATATTGTTGGGGGTTGATTTGGCTCCAGATTTTGTTCCCTGCACCTTGGGCTGTTTAGAGAGCTCCAAGTCTGATTACGCTGCTGGTTTGGAATTATCTGAACCAGGAAGCTCAGCTCCGTAAGCTCCTTGCGTAGGTCAGAGTGGAAAGATCTACTGGATAGAAAGTAATCCAAAGAAGCTAATTTAGACCCCTGTTCTGCTATTTTGAAAACCTTTCTGATGGCATAAACTTGTGGTTTATGTGATTAAAAGGATTTCTTACAGGATCCATCTTTGGATGCAAAATTGCATCTTTCAGTCTGCGGGAGAAGTTTTTTGGTAAGATCCCTAACTGTGCCACCCAGAGTTGTTTTCTGTCAGGGCAGACATCAACAAGGATGAAACCTCCTTTAGGAACCATGTAGTTGATGGGATGTCCTCTGCTCCTCCTTCATGCTGTGAATATTGTGATCAGGTAATGAAAGGCTTGGTGCCAGGGGAGCGACAGTAGACGACTGTCAACAATAAACATTTTATTAGAGCTTGACAGGTGGAAGGAGATTTGCCTCAGGTCTCACAGGTAATGAGATCTTACCAACATCCCATCACGCGCTGTCAGTCCTAGTTTCTCGTAAAATCATTTTATGGCAGAGCCCTCCTAGTCCTCACTGTTGCACGAGTGCTGTGCAGGACGCTTGCCTGGAGCCAACCGGAGTGGGGAGATGTCTTCTGCTGAGACAAACCCACTGGAGCACCAAGGGGAAGGGCTCTGCACCTGCCTGCTTAACCATTCGTGTTCCTGCCCTACAAGCTCTTTGGGTGGGATATTCACACAATAAACATGTGACAGACTTGTTTCTGAAAGCATAACTTCTCACTGTTGCCTATTGCTTGCAGTAACCACAAGATGGACGATAAGAGGTGGATGTGGTTGACCAAAGATCTTTAAAGAGAGGGTGTGATCCGGTCTTGAGGCAGTTTTCAGCTGTAAAAAGCCAGCAGTACATGGAGTTATATCAGGTAAGAGAAACTAATTTCACTGGTACGCTTATAACAAAAGGAAGGAAGGAGAAGGATTTGGGAATAAGACAAAGTTTGAGTTTCTTTAAGTCTATTCAGGTTCCATATCGTGTTTAGAAAGATGAAATTTCTTTCACCACGTATATTTTCCTACAAAAAGGATATTTTAAAAAAATTTATTTTACCAAAAGTTATAGAAACTCTTCCAAATCCCCACATGGCTGTGAATAACCTGGTGATGGAAAGAGCCTCTAGGAAAATCCGTGGCTCACCCCAACACATCTGAAGGGTCAGAATGGGCTGGAGCTGTTTAAGTTACAGCATTGAGTAAAAAATTTTTTTAGAAAGAAGAGACCAGCTAGGGGTCCTATTCCTGATACACTATGGCTATGAAATAGTACTGTATCAATTTCAAGCAAATTCACATAATTGTCTATCAGACTTTGTAGGTCATGCCAGAGGGATCAACAATAATCATTGTTTTGTTGCTGTGATCTCATATACATGTCATACAAGTATAGCACATTGTGTAGAACTTTTAATTAAGACAAGCTAACTGTTGTGAAGGACTTTTTATTTCTGTCTGTCTCATTTCTCCACTGTTCTGCCTTTCTGCGTTGCCAAAAATTGTTGAACTGCTGCATCAAATGGCCAGACAATATCACTTTACTCGGAGGAACATGCTGTACTTATATAAAGGAAGATATTTTTCTTCTACTGAAATGGATCCTTAAAAAAATGTATTTGGAAATAAGTGAAAAGAAAGGACACAAAATGCAAGAAAATGTCCATGTGGAGAATGTAGATTTTGTTCACGCTTTGTCTACATAATGCCTGAACTCCGGGTGGTGCTGCTGCTGTTTGCAGTAAATTACACATCGCCCCTTTTCTGACTCTTTTTACTGTTATCCTCTCTATTACCTATTCTTCCTTCTCTTGCTCATCATATTCCTTCCTCTTCACAAAATGTTATAAAAGAGAAAATTACTACGTTTGAGGATCAGATGAGAAGAAAATGATGTGCTTCCCGTCCATAGGGTCAGGCATTGCTGGCGATGGTGTCTGCGGCAGGTGAGGCGGGCAACTGAGACCTGAGCACCAGCTCCAGCTGAGGGAGGGATTGCTGATGAGTAGTAAATACCTTGCCAGTCATTCTGACATTATTTTCAAATTACAGGTCAATTAATAATTTTTGAATATTCTTGATATGAGAGAAAAAACCCAGGAAAAAATCCCCCAAAATGGCTGGGAGCTGTTTTGTGCATGTATATATGTTTATTTTGTGGAACATGAAGAGCTGGGTTTTGTGCATTTTCTTTGAAAAGGAAATGAATTTTTTCTGTTTCCCAGTCAGGAGAGCGTCTGAAGTTGCTGGTTATCCTGCTAAGCCTGGCTGGGCAGTCTCCTGGTGATACTCGTCCTCCTTCCGCAGCCAAATTCCCCTCGCACCAACGGGTGCCCTCCCGAGCATCACAGTGGGTGCAGCTGGCCAGGCGTACCAAGAGTCAGCATGGGCTTTACCACCTGCATTTGAGGAATTCCACACATTTTACCAAAAGGACAAACGATAGCAGCATTTACACTTCCTTCCTTATCAACCAGGAAATGGAAAAGGAATGTCTGTAAGTAAATGCCCTTGTAGCCGGTTCTGGTGACTGTACTGGCTGCCTCCATCAGGTTGAGCACATCAGACCCTCTGAGCTTGTTCTGAAGGATCCTTTGCTGGTCCGCGAGCTGAAGGGGATCACTCTTCTTCGAGCATGTGCACCTGTGTTTTACGTCTAAGAAGTGAGCAGAAGTATATAACTCTCTCTTTTTTTTTTTTCTTTTTTTTTTCTTTTTTTTTTTCTTTTTTTTTTTTTTTCTTTTTTAAGAGG
>JAAGAY010006335.1:0-10780 GCA_011801015.1 Ardeotis arabs | reverse complement strand
GGGGGTCTGGGCCCGGGGGGGGGCTCTGTGCCCCGGGAGCGGGGGGGGCGGCGCCGCTCCCGGGGCTTTGTTTGGGGTGCGGGCCCGCAGCGGCCGGGCGGGAGCCGCGGGTCTGCTGGAGGCTCGCGGGGGCTTCCCGCCCCCTCCCCGCCCGCGGCCGCTGCGGGAGCTGCGAGCGGCGCGGCTCCGTCCCGGGCCGACCTGGTGCGTGTCGCGCTCTGTCCCCAGGCGTCCAAGAAGAAAGCGGTGAAGAAAGGGAAGGGGAGCAAAGCCCCGGCGGTGGTGGATGCCGTGTCCCCGCAGGAGATGAGCAAGCAGCAGGTGAGAGCCCCCCCCGCCTCCCAGCCCACCCCCGCGGCGGGCGGCGGGGGGCGGCAGGGACAAGCGCCCGGGATCGTGTCACTGCCCGGCGCCCGGCTCAGCTCGGGGGGATTCTCGCTGTCCCTGGAAGGAGCAGCCCCCCCCCCACCCTCCCGTCCTCACTGTCTGCTCCCCGACCCCGTAACCCCGGCAGCCTGCTGCGCTCTCCTCGGTCGCAGTGCCCTCGGTTGCTCCAAATCCCCTGGTTTTGCCCAGTGCCCTGCAAACAGAGGAGGAGATGGCCCTGGGCTGGGGACCGCGCTCCTGGGGTGCAAGCAGTGTGGCCAAGAAGGCCGGCAGCATCCTGGCTTGTGTCAGGAGCAGCGTGGCCAGCAGGACCAGGACAGTGATCGTCCCCGCTGCGCTTGGCACTGATGAGGCCACACCTCAAATACTGTGTGCAGTTTTTGGCCCCTTGCTACTACAAAAAAAAAAAAAAAAGATGCTGAGGTGCTGGAGCGCATCCAGAGAAGGGCAACGAAGCTGGTGAGGGGTCTGGAGAACAAATCCCGTGAGGATGTGCCTGAAAGGAGGGTGTAGGGGTTGGTCTCTTCTCGAAAATAGCAAGGAAGCGGCCTCACGTTGCAGCAGGGGAGGTTTAGGTTGGCTATCAGGAAAAATTTCTGCACCCAAAGGGTTGCCAAGCGCCAGAACAGGCTGCCCAGGGAGGTGATGGAGTCACCGACCCCGCAGGGATTTAAAGGACGCGGAGATGTGGCGCTTGGGGACGTGGTTTAGTGGTGGGCTTGGCAGCGTTGGGTTTGTGGTCAGACTGGATGATCTCAGAGATCTTTTCCAACTTAAACAACATGGAGGCGTCTGTCCGAGGCCTCCTCATCCCCCCTACCTGGCTCTTCCCCTTGGCTTTGCAGCTGGAGAAGCACGTTGCGCGTCTGCGGGAGGAGCTGGACCGGGAACGGGAAGAGCGCAACTATTTCCAGCTGGAGCGTGACAGGCTTCAGGGCTTCTGGGAGGTCACCCGCCGGCAGCTGGAGGAGAAGAGAGCGGAGCTGCGGAACAAGGAGCGGGAGATGGAGGAGGCGGAGGAGCAGCATCAAATGGAGATCAAGGTGGGAGGGCAGGAGGCTGGGAGGGAGCGTGAGTGCCCCGAGCTGCGGGGCAGCTCTGAGGAGGTGAGGGAAGGCGGTGGAGGAGGAGAAGCTGGGCGGGATGCAAGCCAGGAGTGTCTCAGCTAAAATCCCAGCTCTGGTGTCCCCTCACCCGTTCTGTGGCTCATCTTTTAGGTTTACAAGCAGAAGGTGAGGCACTTGTTGCATGAACACCAGGAAAACCTCACCGAGGCGAAGGCGGAGGGCACCCTGTCCATGAAGCAGGCCCAGCAGGATCACTGGGCCCA
Organism: Ardeotis arabs; assembly: GCA_011801015.1. Lineage (NCBI taxonomy): Eukaryota > Metazoa > Chordata > Aves > Otidiformes > Otididae > Ardeotis > Ardeotis arabs. The sequence goes on along the minus strand of JAAGAY010006335.1, from coordinate 9,063 downwards.
GGAGACGGAGCTGCAGAAAGACGTGCGCTCCTTGAAAGCGGAGCTGAAGGAGCAGGAGCAGGCCAACGAGGAGGTGGTGAAGAACATGCGCCTGGTACGTCCCTGGCCAGGCCAGGGTTGCGTGCGTGTGCCTCTGCTGCGGAGGGAGGTGGTGGGGCCGCCGGCGGAGCCCCTCCAGCCCCGGCGTGGGAGCAGGAGCCTGCCTCCCCGCCGTCTCCGTGGGGTGGGATGGGGTTTCCCGCAGGCACTGGGAACAGATGGACTCGGAGGCAATGGAACATCAGTGCAGGAAGGGGGAGAAGAGCACAGCTCCTGTGACACCCCCCTCCTGCCACGGGGAGCTGCGAGAGCAGCTGGAGGACCCAGGAGCTGCCGTGTGCACGGATAACGTGGGACTGGTGCCACGGCAGGGGCCTTTCCCAGGGAGCAGGAGGGAATCCCCCAGGATGCGGCTGCCGGAGGATTTGGTTGTGTGTCTCTAACACGCAGCTTCTCCCTGACAGAAACAACAGGAGGAGATCACCCGGCTGCACGACGATTTTGAGAGACAAGTGAAAGGTCAGTCCATGCGCGTAGCTCCTGCGTGGCCTCCCTTTGTCAGGGTGCCGGGGGAGGCTCCTCCGAACTCTGCTGCGCTGCTGGGCTCCCAGGCAGAGCCTCGAGCAGAAAGGGAGCAGTTTCCCCCCAGTTCTGGGCGGTTTCCCCCCAGTTTCCAGAGGGGCACAGGCAGGGCGCCTGTCGCTGCTGCCAGGCCGTACCGCTGCGCGCAGCTGCCTGGCCGTGCTTCGCCAGGTTGCGGCGTGGGGCGGCTGGAGGAGCCCTTGCAGAGTCCTTGCTCCAGCGTTCCCCTCAGGGGACGTTTCGGGTTCTCGCGGGCTGGCTTCGAGCGTTTCCATGCCCTCTTTCCATGGATGCTATTTCTGGGCTCTGCTCTCCGTGGTCCCATCGTAACTGCTCCGCGTGCTGGTGGCAGCTGCGGTGACGCTGCTCACGAGCATGTTGTCCTCGAGCAATGCTGCGGTGGCACGGCGCAGGGTCTGCAGGCCCTCACTCGGCCCCCTGTGCGCTCCCCCAGAGGTCAAGGCCAAGTACACCAAGAAGATGCAGGCGCTGCGGAATGAGCTTGATTTACGGAGGAAGACGGAGATCCACGAGGTGGAGGAGAAGAAGAGCAGCCAGATCAACAAGCTGATGAGGAACCATGAGAAAGCCTTCAGTGACATCAAAGACTACTACAACGATATCACCCTCAAAAACCTGGCGCTCATCAGCTTGCTGAAGGTACTGCCTGCCCCCCTGCCACAGCCAGCCTGGCCTGCCGTGGCACCCTTCCACCCCGGGCCCGGTCCCGTGAGGATTTCACCCAGGTCTGGCCAGTTCCCGGGCGGCCGTGCAGGTGCTGCTGCCCCCCCGAGGGCTGTACACCCTTCCACCAGCGAAGCTCTGGAGCGCAGGGCCTTGCTGGGCCAGCAGCGGGAGGGTGTCCGAGGGTGTGGGATGCTCTACGGAGCTGGGCAGCCCCAAAGAGTTGGCACTTGTGTTCCCAAGAACAGGATCAGGTGGAGGAGATGAAAAAGAGAGAAATTATCTTGGAAAAGGAGAAGGCGGAGGTGCTGCTCCAGAACAAGCGGCTGAGGGAGCCCCTGCAGCAGGCCCGGGAGCAGGTGTCTGAGCTGCAGAAGAAGCTGGCCAGCTATGAGAAGGACAAGGAGGCCCTGACGGTGAGTGCCGGCCCTGTCCTCCCCCCAGCCGCCCCGGCTCTTTCCTCGCTCAGCAGTGAGCTCTGCCCCGCAGCTTGGCCGGGTCACGGAGCAAAGTCCTCGCGCACTAGCTGGCTGTAAGATCTGGGATTGCTGGGACACCGCCGGCGAGAAAGCAGGGCAGCCCCCGCAGCAGGGCGGGAAGGGAGTTGCTGTGGGTGCTGCCTGCTTTTTCTCGCCCGTTTGTCTTTGGTGGTCACTCTCCTCCCTTGCCAGAACGCGTCCCCCATGCCTCGCAGAGAAACCTGTGCTCTCTAACTGCCCCTTCCCCCTCGCAGAACACAAGAGCCCGTCTGAAAGTCGCCCAGAAGGAACTGAAGGATCTTCGGTGGGAACACGAGGTGCTGGAGCAGAGGTTCGGGAAGGTGAGAGCTGGGTCTGGGCGTCCCGCTTCCCCCTCCACACCCTGGCCCCTCTGCAGAGGGCTGGTCTTAGCAGAGCCTGTGCTCAGCCGGGGGCTTTCTCAGGCTCTGATCCGGCGCCGTGCGATAGCTGCTGCTTCCAACAAAGCCTCTCACAGCTTTGGCATCTCCCACGGTCAGCAGACAGGCCTGGCCTTGTGCTTGGCTGAGCAACCACGCACGCTCCAGCGGTCCCCTCCCGGCCTGCCGGGGCCTGGCCGCGGCGGCGATTCGGGAGCAGAGCCGTGGGGAGAGAATGTCATGGAGCCCACTCCCTCCTCCTGCTGGCGTTCGGGGGTCGCTCCCCTCGTTTGTCGTGCCGGGGTGGCTCGGGATGAATCCCGTTGTCTGAGTTCTCCCAGACTCAGCCTCTCCCCCTCCCAGCTAACCCAGATAAATCCACTGAGGCAAGAAGAGAGCTCATTTGGAATGCATAGAAATCCCCAGGAATATGAACGTTGATCTGCGGCCTCGTTAACGATCCATCATTAAGGCAGCAACATATTCAGTGCATTCAGAAATAGGCTGTGGAGGAGAGATTGTCTCCTAATTAGGACACTTCTTAACTAGCTGTGAGCCAGGGCCGCCTGCCAGCTGCGAGGAGCAGAGGAGAGACCCCTGCGTGCGGCGGGGCCCTCTCTGAGGTCTAAAATAGCGCCCGTCCGGCTGTCGGGGGTGTCAGGGCCCGGAGGGGAGGAGGAGGCAGAAGTGTGGGTGCTGAGGGGGTGCCGGCCATGGAGGGATGGAGGGAAGCTGCGCCCCGGCACCTGCCTCCTCTGCGGGCTGCGTGTGCCGCGGGGAACAGCCAGGCTCTCGCTGGAGCGGGCAGGGCCGAGCCGCCGGCCGTGTTTGGTGGCAGTACGGGTGCGAAGGCGTGCGTCTTTGCGAGCAGGTGCAGGCGGAGCGTGACCAGCTCTACCAGAAGTTCACCAGAGCCATTGCCGAGGTGCAGCAGAAGACGGGCTTCAAGAACCTGCTCCTGGAGCGCAAGCTGAACGGGCTCCGCAGCGTCCTGGAGAAAAAGGAGGTGGAGCTCAGTGAGGTCTTCGCAGCCTCCAACCTCGACCCGGGCGCTCTCTCCGTGGTCTCGCGCCGGCTGGAGGTACCGTGCGGGACCCTGCGAGGGCTGGTGTGGGGGGCAGAGGCCGCGCTGGGGCCAACGCAGACCCCAGAGCCTGCCAGACCCCATCCTAGGCGGCTGAGCTGCCACGTCACTCATTCCCGGCACTCCCAGGGCCACGCGCCGTGCCGTGGGGCACGCCGGCTCTCCCTCGAGAGCAGAGCGCGTGGGTGTCGGAGTTTGGCGCTGATCTCTCCCTCAGGTGGGGCCTGTTCAGAGGTGAACCGCCCCAGGGCGAGCAGCTGGCTGCGTGCGGGGTCCTCAGCGACCCGGGGTGCTCTGTGCACGGGGAGTTGCAGCCGGTGAACCTCTCCTGGCTGCAGAGACAGCACAGACGGGTTCCCAGCGGCTCTGCAACCTCTGCCGCGCTAAAAATACCTGTGCGGACAGCCTCGGCGCAGAGGCTCTGAGACCCACGTTCCTGCAGCCCGCCGGAGCCGTAACCGGAGAGGCAGCGCTTGCTGCGGGCTGGGCTGAGGCGCAGGGGATGTCCCCATCCAGGTCCCCTCTTGCCAGGGTGCCCGGGGGATGCGCGCGGCAGCAGCCGCCGAGGCTCTGGGGCTGCGGGACGGGGCAGCGGGTGCGTCACCTACTAGCAGGTGCCACGGCAGCAGGAAGGAAAACACATTCCTGGGAAGGCGTCATGGCGTCACGCTCTCCCACAGCTGCTGGGGTCCTGGAATTCCTCTGCTCAGCTGCCTCCAGCGTCTTTTTGGGGAGACTCTCCCTGTAATTCCGCCGGTGCCACGACGGCAGGGCGGTGCTGCCGGAGCAGGTGTTGCCGTCGTGCTCCCCTTGCAGCGGGGCAGAGGATGATGGCGGGGCTGTGCTGACGCTCGTGGTGTTGGTCCCAGAGGTCCCCGTCCCTCGCCTCTGCCTGGGGCTGGCCATCCCTGGCAGCGCTGGCTCGAAGGGTGCAGGGCGGTGGCCGCCTGCCAGGCCGTGCTGCGAGCCAGGTCCTGGTGCCAGCTCGGCTGCCGCGTTGCTCCAGCCTGCGGCACGGCCACCGCGTCCCCGGGGCCGGGTAGCCGTTGCCTGACGCGCTGTCTCCCTGTTGCAGGACTTGGTCGATTGCAAGAACGCCACCATCGAGGACCTGCGGCTCCAGCTGGCCCGGGTCTGCAAGGTGCGGGAAGGGGCTGGGGGCTGGCGGCTGCAGCCTCGGGGGGTAAAAACGGGAATTTCCACTCCGAGCCTCGCACGGAGCAGAGGGAAGGGAGCTCGCAGCGGGGGGCTGAGCTGCTCCGTGCCGCGCACCCGGCAGGAGCCAGCCCAGGCTGCGGTTCCTCCGTGAAGGAAGGCATTTTGGGGTCCCTGCCACGCAGGGCGGCGCAGGGAGCCCATGCCCCGGCGCGGAGGGGCTGGGTTGGAGCTGAGCGCCGTGCTGACCACAGGACGCTTCTCTTGCAGGCGCACAACGACATGCTAGAGACGTTCGAGGCAAAGCTGACGGCCTTTGGCATCCCGCTGGACAACCTGGGCTTCAAGCCGCTGGCGAGCCCGGTGCCGGGGCAGGCGCTGGGGCAGGGCCCCGCGGGACTCGTGGCTGTGCCCACCTGACGCCTGCTGGCAGCGAGGGACCCGCCGTGCCGCACGGGGACCCCTTGGTGCTCCGCGCTGTCAAACAGACCCCCGTGAGCCTTCTGCAGGGCCTGGAGGGGCCTCTCCCTCCTCCTGGGGGGCCCTTTCCTCCGCAGCAGCCCCCTGCTCCCGCCGTGGGGGACACCGTCCAGGTCAGTTCTGGCCGAGCGGTGCCGGCACGGCCCAGGACCACGGCACACCCGGAGGGGTCCTGCCATCCCACCCGCCAGGCCAGGCTGGAGCAGGGTCCTCCCACGCCCCTCGGGCTGGCCCCCCACCCGCGCTGGCCCTGCCACTCCCCTCCTTTCCCCTCAGCAGCCAAGCGCTGCCCCCAAGAACACGATTTTTATTTTTTGGAGATGAGCGGTGCTGTTTGGAGCCTTTAATGGTGTCGGCGGCATAGCCCCCCGCGGCGGGAGGCCGCACGGTTCCCCTAGCTGCCCCGGTACGTGGTGTAGGAGTAGGGGCTGATCAGCAGCGGGACGTGCAGCTTCTGGGCCGGGTCAGCGATGGTGAAGACAACCTGGGGGGAGAGCGCGGAGGCAGCGGCTGGGAGCTGGGTCCCGAGGGATGCTTGGAGCAGAGCCGGCAGCTCCCGCCAGCCTGGCCGCGGCGCTCACCGCATGGCCGGCGGCAGTGACCCGCGGCTCCCTGCGCTGCGTACCTCCACGAAGGGGTAGAAGCTGGTGTGCCCCAGGCTCTCCCAGTACGCCGCCGTCTCGAAGTGCAGCTTGTAGGTGCCAGCCTTGGCCTCTCCCGGAGCCAGGAACGGCGGGCAGCGCCCATCCTCGTCCGTCCACCTGGAACGGGAAGGAGCCAGCCCTGCCGTGGTGGCTGTGCCGCCGGCAGCGCCCGGGGCAAAGCCGTGCTGGTGGGGGCCAGGCAGCAGCGTCCCCTGCCCCTTTCGCCGCCGCCAGCGTTCCTACCTCTGCCCCAGCTCCGTCCACTGCGGCTCGCGCTCCTGCAGCCGGGCCAGGCGCACGGCGAGGCGGGCGGCCGGCAGCCCCGTGGCCGTGTTCAGCACGTGGGTGGTCAGGGAGCCACTCGCCGTCTCCGACATGCCTTCCGCCTGGGGCAGAGGGGCAAGCGGGGCTGGGACGCGTCCCGGCAGCACCCTCCGCTTCCCTGCTCTGCCGGGCCAAGCCCCCCAGTGCCCCCAGCCCCGCTGCGGAGGGGCCCTGGACCAGGCTGCCTGTGTGCCCCCTCCCTGCAGCCCCCCAGGCTGGCGGCCGCACAGCCAGGGCTCTCCCAGTGCAGCCCCCCCGTCCCCAGTGCCGCTGGGACGTGGGCGCCCACGTCCTTCCCGTGCCGTGGGGCACTGGGGGCCCTGCCCGCGGCGGAGCTCTGCCTTTCCCCGGCGGTGCCGCGGGCACTGCTGCCAGCCGCGGCGTGGGCGCCTGCCAGGACAGAGGGCTGCGTGCCTGGGCTGCGCCGAATCCCCGCTCAGCCGCCCGTCCCGGTGCGCCGCGGCACGGCGGCGATGGCCGGCATGGGCCCGGGGAGGAAGCAGCCCCGTCCCTGTCGCCTTCCCTGCCCACAGCGTCACGTGCGGCGGACTTTCACTCCGCAAACACGCCAGAGCCGCCTGCGGTGGGCAGCCAGCGCGGGGGCAAGGACAGTGCTGGCGGGGGCGGCTGGGCCCCTTCCCCTCTGGGCCCCCCCAGGTCATGCTGGGAGCGGAAGCACGAGCCGGGGGGCTGCATCCCGCTGCTTCATGGCTGCTGCCTCCCTGGAGCGGGACCAGCTCCCGCTGCCGTCCCGGCTCTGGCTCCCGGCCTTGGCCGCCGGCTGAAGTGGGGACACGGAGAAGCCCATTGGTGCCCAGCTGCTTACCTGGCTCTGCTCCGTCCCGCTCGGCCAGGGGCCTGCGGCCGGTGCCACCGCGCAGAACGCCATCCCCTACCCTGGCCACCCGTCCCGGCACCGCGGCCTCACCCTGTGGAGCTGGCAAGGCTGGATGCCGCTATCCCGGCGCGGGGCTGTGGCAGGACCGGGTGCTCCTCCCTGGCTGGGCCGAGCTGGCGCGGGTGGCTTCCCCCTGGGAGGTGCGCCCGGGAGCCTCGCTGGCACCCACGCTCCGGCAGCACCGCGGCCTCGGGGCTGGTGGACCAGAGCCCGGCGAGATGTCGGGGCGCTGGGCCAGGAGGAACCGCGGTGGAGCTGCCATCCCGGCCTCGCCTCCCTCCATGGAAAGCACCGGCACCGCGTGGCTTCGCCGCAGCCAAACCCTGCCCGTCCGCCCGCCGCAGGGGCGCGGGGGTGGGCTCGGCGCCTCACCTGCACTTTGATGTGGGCGGTGGCCCGCAGCCCGTAGCCTTCCATGTCGGCCGCCTGGATCTCCAGGGTGTATTCGGGGACAACCTGCAGCAAGGGGCTGTGTGAGCCCTGAACGGGGGGAGAGAGCGGGGCCGGGGGGCACAGGGGGTGCAGCCCGTCACCCACCTGTGCTGCCAGCCCCGCCGCGGCCACCGAGATGACCCCGGTGCTGCTGTTGATGGCGAACATGCGGGGCTGGGGCTGTGCCGGCGTCTGGCGCAGGATGGAGTAGACCACGACCCCGTTGCTGGTTAACACCGCGTCATCGGCATCCGTGGCCAGCGCCCGCAGCACAAAGGTGCCTGGGAGAGGGTGGTCATGGGTGCCATCACCCCGATTTCCCCGGCACCGCTGCCTGCTTGGCGACACCGGATTTGCCTGGCTCAGCCCCCTCCGGCACAGTGCCGTTGAAAACGGCCTCAGCGAAGACGGGCCGGTTGTCGTTCTGGTCCGTCACGGTGATGATGATCTCCATGGGGTCCTCCACCGACTGCCCGTTGGCCGACACGGCATGGGAGAAGAGCTGCGAGGGGCACCGTCAGCCCGCGCGCGGCCCCGGCCCCCGGCCCCGCCCCGCCCGACCCCCACTCACCACGTATTTATCGATCTCCTCCCGGTCCAGCGGCTTCGTCACCTCCAGCCACCCCGTCTCGCGCTCGATGGTGAAGACGCCCACGGGGGGGGTGTCGGCGCCCTGCCCCGTGATGCTGTAGAAAACCTTGGTCTCCTTGTCCTTGTTGGATTTGATCTGGCGGCGAGGCCCGGGGGGGTCAGAGGGGTCCCGGCACTCCGGGAGCCCCCCGCCCTGCGCTCCCCGTCCCCCCGCATACCTGCACCAGCTTCTTGGGGAAGGGTCCCCGCTCATTTTCGGGGCAGTTGATGGGGGGGATGACCCAGTCCCTCTTGTGCCGCCGGAGGCCGTGGCCGGGCTCGGGGAAGGTCAGCACGCTGGGCGCCGCATCCTGCCGGGACAGCAGCCGGGCTCGGTGCCGGTGCCTTGCCGAACCCTCGGCACGCTCTGCCCCGGGGAGAGGGGCTGTGCCTCACCTGCTGCAGCTGGTGATGGTGCTGCTGCCCGCGCAGCGTCACCCTGGCCGAATGCTTCTTGCCCGCGGCGTCCCAGGTGTGGACGGAGAACGCGATCTCCCGCCGCTGCAGCTGCAGGGGCCGCGTCGCCGAGACGACGCCATCCCTGCTCACCTTGAAGCGCGTGTCGTCCGAGAGGTACACGGCACGCCGCTGCTCGCCGCAGTCCGAAAACCTCACTGGGGACAGGGAGAGCGGGTGGGCAGGGGGCTCCCGGTGCTACCCGGGGGGAGCCGGCAGGGCAGGAGGGCACGGGGCAGCGCGGCGCGGGCACGGCTCAGAGACCGGGGGGACCGCAGCAGGCGCAGTGGGGACCACGCACGGTGCCACGCGCCCTGCCGGGATCCTGTCCTGGGCGCGGGTTTCGGTGCGGGACCTGTGCAGCGCGTCCCCGCGCACGGGACATCCCTGCATGGGGCACGTCCCTGCCACGGTGCCGGCCACGGTGCAGCAGCCGGCGCGCCCAGGCGCCCTTCGGCGCCTCTGACACCTCTGCTGCAGGGGTCCCCGGGGACAGCAGGCACCCACCGCAGCCCGGGGCAGGGCATCCTGGCGTCGCCAGCCTGGCCCGCTGCTGGGGCGCGGTACGAGCCGGGACGGGCACGCGGGGGCCGCGGCCGGGCCGGGGGGAGGCTGCGAGCGGCACGGCGGTCAGCAGGCATCACATGAGCGGGGCCCATGCTGCCGGGAGCTCCGAACAAACACCCTTTGTCTGGGAGCTGGGTCGTTTGAGCCAGCGGCACCCGGGCAGGAGCCGCGGCCACCACCGGCCCCGGCGTGACCAGCGCCGCGCAGAGCG
>JAAGAY010006334.1:0-54933 GCA_011801015.1 Ardeotis arabs | reverse complement strand
AGCAGCAGGTCCGCCCTAGGCCCGGCCGAGTCCACTAAACAAAGGGGAGCGACTTCTAGCAGTTTCCTACAGAAGCTTCCACCTTAGGCCCCCCCTCACTAAACAAAACCACAACACACTTAAAGTAAAAGCCATTCAGATTCAGCGCTTACTGTCAAACTACAGATGAAAATAGTATATCTAGAGGTATATAAATGCATAATATATAATGTGCGTGCGTACCGTGTGTGTGTGTAGGTACCACCTGTTTCCCTCCATGGTGACCGGACTAAGAGCATTTAACTCCATAGGGACCACGTTTGAGGACTTTCACACACTTTAAAACTTCATCGCCCGCAGTCGGTGCCACTTCTCGCATTTCTTGCCCTCCTGGTTGCAAAGGCCCCTTGAAAACGCGAGCCGATGATGGTAAGCAGAGGGTGCAACGGCCCCAGAAACAGGATTTTAAGAGGTGTGAATGGACCCGCTCCACTCCGTAGCACAGGAACCCAGTGAGGGCTGTTCACAGGTTGCTCATACCCACTTTGTTACTGGTAGCTTGATGGGAAAAGTCCAGCTCGCGCGCTTCCCATGAGATCTCAGGTTCTCCCCTACACCTTTTCAAGGGCCAAAAGACACACCTTTTCCCCTCTCTGCAATATTCACGTGGCGTTTCCAATTAAAACCAAGAGTCTGCAGCGCATTCCGAAATTACGTGTGAAATATGCTGACTTTAATATCACACCAGCTCACACGGGGGCTGCTGGGCTGATTGCTACCATTCATAATTCACCCGCGGCGGGTGCGGAATTGAATTTCCCCTTGAGCGTCCCCAAGGACGTCAGTGAGGACATTAGCTCCCACCTTTGAGAAGTCTCACTGGCAATTAATAATGTTTGGGTGTGAGCACGTGTGCGTGTGTTTTAATTTATTAACGCAGCAATAAAGTGGCCCAATGGAGAAGAGTGGAGGCTTCCTTCTCCCAAAAGCATCATTATTTTCATTTTTTCTTCAGGTAAATATATTTAAGTAGTGCCAAGGTTAAGTCCAGGTTGCTCCTGTGCTTGTTTTCGTCGCATAAGAGTGGCTTTGTATATCCTGAGGTTGCAGAGACGTGGGCAGCTCAGAGGTTTTTCCCATCAACATCCAGACTTGGCTTCTGCAGGCAAAGTGCAAATCAGCGTTGCAGCAAATGCCGGCGGCGGCAGGACCCCAACCCCACCCCAACCTCACCAGGTCCCAGGAGCCCGCAGTAGCTCTCCTGCTCTCGTCAGCTTGACAAGGTTAACAAGGCAGCGTTGACCTCCTCGTCTTCACCGCGTCATTAATTTGCCATTTCACTTTACCTGCGGCCAGGCTGTTTGATTTGGGGAAAATCTGGCTCTTCCTCTGCTTCGTTTGCAAAGCATGGGAGGCAGGGGGTGATGTGGGGTACCAAGGGGGTCACCTTGCTACGGGGCTCCCATCAAAGCTGCTGGGGGAGCTCAAGAAAAGGTTCCCCAATGTGCTGTGTGGCTCCACTGAGTTCTGGAATGTCCCCACCATCGCACCGGCCAAGGCAAACGCCCTGGGGGCATTGAAATGATGATGATGATTGTCATCCCGAGTTAGCAAACGGGATGGAAATGATCAACGAGTTTTATAAATTCTGAGGATCGCCTTCTTCTTATTATTATTATTGTGTAAAAGGGGAGGTGGAACAGACTTGAAACCCACCCCATTTCAGATGGCGCAGCTTGACCCCAGGGGTCTGGTTCGCCGTGAGCAGCGGGAGAGCAGGACGTGGCAGGGCAGCCTGGTGCGGGCGGCAGGGCAACGCCTCACCTCCACGCCTAATACGTGGATCAGAAATGTGCGTTCCCAGCTAGCGTATTTAACCAGAACTTTGACAACATGAGTTCAAGTCCCAGCTCTGACAGTTGCTGGATAAATTGTTTCATGTCCCTGGACTGTGTTTTCCCGCAGGGGCAACAAGGCGAGTCGAACAAATAATGAATTTTCCAGTTCACCAGCAATTCTAAAAAACCCACTCTTTAAAATTAATTCTACCAGAAATGAAATGTTTTCTTTCAATCTCAAGACAGGGTTTTTTTTAGTGTTCTTAAAATAACTCGGTCACTTGGAGGAAATTTCAAAACAGGGACTTGCTTCACATCAGGATATCAAAATGTTTTGTTCTGAAAAAGGCCTAAACAAAGTAATTCCACATTTTCAAACAGGCTTCTTTTTCTTTTCTTGTTTCATTTTTAAGTCTTTTTAGCCAAATGAGCGGTCTGGTGAGACCAAACTCTAGTTGGAGAAAGTTTGTATTTTACCAAATTTTAATTTGCTACCAAAAAAAAAAAAAAAAGTCCAGACAAATCCCAGTGTTTTGCCTGGCACTGGCTGAGACCTTCCCTCCAGGAGGGCTGAGGGGATTCATCATTCGTGAGCCTGAGCTGCGCCAAAGCCCATGTCAAAGGAGCCATAAATGAGCTCAAAGGGTCCTGCAAACTGTCGCCTGCTCTTTGACCCCTCCGCTGGGGATATCCATGTGCTTCCAGTTCGATTCCAGCAGGAAAACACCAGGAGTCCCTCTCCTCCTTTTCCCCACTGTGTCCCAGAACTTTTCCCTCTGCCAAGAGGGTGGATGGTTTCCCCTTCGCTCTGCAGGGCCTGGCCCTCTGCTCACCACGTTCTCCTTGAGTCTGGTCACCCAGCCTGGCTCCCTCTGAGTGACCCAGAGCCGTTCTTGGGCTACAGATGTTGGGAGAGGGTCTGTCTGGAAACCAGTTGTCTTAAAAGAGGGGAAAAGGAAAGGGAAGGGGACAGGGAAAGGGAAGGGGAAAGGGAGAAAAGAAAAAATATTTTTGTTGGAAATGAAAACACACAGAAATGGATCTGTTCTTATTAGACCGTGAAGCAGCTAATGAGAACCAGACGTCCCACCTCTCAAATTGTTTCAGACCAGGGACAGGAGCACCGTGCCCCTGCCCCAGGTGAGCATCCCAGATGGGCTCTCCTCTCCCTCCGTCTTCTGCTGTCTCCTGTTTTTTCTGCACCTCCGAGCACAGATCTCACCCTCCCAAGCAAAGTTCAGGCATCAGGAGAGGAACGGGCCACTTCCCGCTCCCTCTCGACCCAGCGGGAAGCACCACAAGGTCCTGCCAGGGCTGCAGCCGCAGTTTACCACAGCGGGGTCTCTCTGGGGTGGTATCTGCCTCTTTTTATCTTCCTCCAGAAAATAGTTTGCTCCTTTTAACAGTAGTCATTTGCTACCAAGGAACAAAACCCTTTCTTCTACCAGCCCTGCAGCAGTTTCCCTCCCCACTGGTCCTCTTCTAGGAGCCACCAAGATGTGTGTGCACGGCTTTCACATTGATCAAACCAACGAGTATACATTTTCTTTTCATCATTAGGGAGTTTTATTGTTACTGTAAAACGCGCCAGGGTTCAGGGCCCCCCCAGCCCTCCGTTCGGAGGTCCGAGTGCCAGCGGTGTTGGCAGGCCATCAGCAGGATCACGGACCTCATAAAGGCGCACAGCGAAGATCTTCGCTCATGCGTTAACTTGGCATAACGTTTATGTAAACCCAGACCCGACTTCCATTACCCCAAATCCCCAGCCGGAGCTATTGGACTCCTGATGTGGCAATTAGTCTTTTGTCCAAGTTGGCAACTCTCTTCCCATCAAGGTTCGGATGATTTACTGTGCTGGCATGGTCTGGTGAGGAGGTGGAGGGAAGGTCTCAACTCTTTAACTCTATCAGCAGTAAACCTCCCTTTCCTTGTCCACCCTCATCCCTTCCTCCGCTTTGTTCTCACTCTCTTGCTGCCGACACAGACCAGGCTTTTCCCTTGGCACTGAGTTAATTGGGCAGTTTTGGTAGGAAGATGGGACGCAAGCAAGATTTGCAAGAAGTCCAGAGTGAGTCCATGCCCTCCTGCTCCACCACACGCATGGGACAGGGACAGAAGGACACCCTGTCCTGGATTTGAAGAGCAGATGGTGCGTTGAAAGTAGCCACTGAAACAACCTCTTGTGTCCCACCACTGCCATTTCTCACCCTGGCTCTGGCCTTCAGATCCTTTCCTGGTGACTCAAGCAGCCCGGTGGTGACCTATCCCTCACCGCCATCTCAGCCCCACAGCCACAATATCCATTTTTTTCCGTTTTGCTGAGCCTCTCTGCACTGTGTTTGCACAAGGCGGGACAAGCAGCCAGCATGGCTGCTGCCAGAGAGACACAAACTGGTCAAATGGCAGTAAAAATCCCATTCATCCAGACTTTGGGATTAAACGTCAGCGCTTTTAATGACCATTGTGTAGAGAGAGACTTTCACAGGACATGCCTTACACCCAAGGCACCTTCCAGGCCAGCTCTCCCTTGCCTGGAGTTGTCATGACTCAGAATTAAACCTCAGACCAAGCTAAAACAGGCAATGACAGGGTGTGGATGATTTTCAAGACAGTTTCACCCTCCTGCTCCAGTATCTGGGGCTCTCTTCCAGCCCACCCTCCAGCAGAGGAAGGATGCTGAGATGGCCACCACCTACCTTCTGCCTCTCCACAACCCATCCTGAAGGTCTTTCCAGGCTTTTCCCACTTCCTCTCCAGGCATCTCCCTACCCCAGGTCCATCTGTCTGCGATTTCCAGAGGCTGAGCTCTTCCTCCACACTTACACATCCACGTGGGAAAATCACTTCACATCTTACCTGCGTGGGCTTCCCCTTGCCATCAGTGTTGTAGCATCTTTCCGTCGTTGCTGGGGTCTCAGACATTATCCTAGAAAATGCAGTGGGTCACAGCTTTGGAAAATGGGAGGGGAACAGAGCAAGTCAAAATATTTTAACAGAAATTGAAAGAATCAAAGATTTCCTTTTGTTTCAGAATTTGCCTGCAAGGAAATTTTAAAGGTTTTTTAAAAGTCTTGCTTTTAACTTTAGCATTTTCAGTCTATGCTTTTAAAAGTTTATAATTGTTTAACTAAGTCAAGATTAATCAAGCTTAAAGTTTGGCTATGTTTTAATTAAGTGGAGTTTGTAATTTTTTTTTTTTTTTATATTTCAGTCAATCTGAAATGCAGGGCAGAGGTATTTGAGAGGGCTTTTTCATTCCTTTTTTCACTTCACTGAGAAAAACGTTAGGTTTTTAATTTGGCCAATCTGAAGAGAGGTTTGAAGTTCACATTCTTTGTTTCATCAAGGAAAAAAAAAAAGCTCAGCTGTTGTTGGAAAGGCCTATCAAGTGCCATATAAAAAGCAGCATGTACCTGGGCAAGACATTTGGTCTGACTGCTTTATCCTCATTTTTCAGATGGAAAATAAGATTATTAGTTGCAGTAATCATCATCATCATCATCATGATCATAAATGTCAGTAGCATATTTGATGGAAAGAGTCTTCAATGCTTTGGCTAAAATAAGAATAGCTGCAGACAGTTCTTATTTGGTTGCATGTTTTCATTTTGAGTTTTGTTGTTTCTACCACAGAAGACAAGGAGAGAAAATAAGGGTGACGTAAAACCACCAAATGTGACCTTTTCTCACTCCGTTTTAAACCAGAACAGTTTGGTTTTGCTATCAGGAGCCTCCCAAATTCCTATGAGAACTTCTGAGCAAAATGAGCTTTTTTAAATCCTTTCCCCCCACATTTTCAGGGATAGCGTGTGCTTTTTCACCTGTCCCAGCGGTTGCTTCTCCTCGCTCCATCTGCCTGAGTGTGCTCCCCGTTTTGTGACAGCATATTCCTCCCAGCAGAGCCAGTTTCTGGGATTGAAAATGCTGCTTGGTCAAAGACGATCCATCTGCCAGTGTTGGAAAAGCAGGAGAAAGGGAGCTGCAGCCTGGAGTCATAGAATCACAGAATCTTTAAGGTTGGAAGAGACCTCCAAGATCATCAAGTCCAACCGTCAACCCAACACCACCGTGCCCACTAAACCATGTCCTGAAGCACCACGTCTACACGTTCTTTGAACACCTCCAGGGATGGTGACTCCACCACCGCCCTGGGCAGCCTGTTCCAGTGCCTGACCACTCTTGCAGTACAGGAGTGTTTCCTCATATCCAACCTAAACCTCCCCTGCCACAACTTGAGGCCATTTCTTCCAGTCCTATCACAAGTTATTTGTGAAGAGACCAACACCCACCTCCTACAACCTCCTGCAGAGAGCAGCCTCCTCTTCTCCAGACTAAACAGTCCCAGTCCTGGCACCTAGCCTATCCCTGGCACCACATTGTGTATTTCCCTTTAGGAACTGATAGTCTTCGAACCACCTTGGGTTTTTTCATCCCTTTTAGCCCCGTCCTGAGGCCTCATAGGCGGCAGGCTTGGATGGGGGATCCATACGCCTACTGTCAACCATGCTCCAGACAATCTTTTCCAGTTAAGCTAAAAAACACATTTCACCCTGCACAAATTACTGACATTTCAACCACGGGGTCTGGATACTCCATTATCTCTAGGTGATGAAGCAGCTGATACAGCTGGTAAGGGGCTTTCCACAATTGGGAGGTAGGAGAAGAGAGGACGTTTTTGATAGCCTGATGTTTTTCCATCCTGCAACCCCCTAGAAGCTTTTTTCTTTGCTTTTATTTCTTCTGCAGCGTTCATCGCGCAGCTCCCCATATATAAAAATAAACAGCCAGTTTCAAAAGCCTGTTACTTAAAAGTAGCATTTAATGTTCTCCAGTGCTTCAGCTGGTCTCCTGCGCTTTAATAGCAAGCAGACCTCACCGAACTAGGCAGCCTGGCACGTCTCATACAGCAGAAATGGATTTTCTGCTACAGACCCTCTCTAGTCTCTGCTTCTCCTTGGCAGGGTGAGACCAGATGGGACTTGGATCGGAGGGCTTGTAATGTCCACAGGACCCAACATGATGCCTGTGGCTTCGCTTGGGTCCACAGAGCAGGAGCTCAGAAGAGCCCAGAGCTCATCGAAGGGGAGTTTTCCCAATGCCATGACGGAGGTGAGGAGAGAATGGACAATTGCCCTCACTAGTGGCACTCTGAACCATCCAAATTCCAGCTCTAGTTCTTCATGAGCTTCCTTTGTGATAGATAAAACGAACGCTTCACAGCCAGTCCTCCACAGCCTTTCCGTTTGGGTGAAATAAGGACAGTGGGGCTGTCCCAGAACAATCGGTCACAGCCACCTGAACCATCTGTGTGGTGGTTTTCAGACTGGAAGCGTCTGATAGGTTCTGTTTACCTAGAAGGAGGTTAGCACGTAGTTAAATTCGCTTTTATCCGATCTTGTTGCATGCTTGGAACCAGATTTATGGTGAGAGTGTCCATATTTAGCACAATATCTTTCCTTTCGAGACAGTAATGAGCATCCTGGGGACACTGAAAAGAAAACTGACAGCTGGAGCTGCTGTGCAGCTAAAAAGCAGATCCCGTTACGCTGGGTGAACCCAGCAGGAGCTGAGGGCTTTACAGATCCCAGCTGAGCCTCAAGCAGCAACCCCTTTGTGGTGGAAAGGCTGAGGCATGGGGAGATGAAGCATCACGGAGGAGGGTCCAACCTCGAGGGAAGGTCAAGACCCAATACGGCCTCAACTGATGCTTCAGCTGCAACAAAAGCCTGAATTTATCCACAGCCATTTTCTCTCTATTTTATCTCTTACGTCAAAATTTTCTTTCAGCTCTTGTCCTTGATTGGGATCTACTCCAGCATGTTTTGTCCTTGTCAGATAGAGTCCTTTGAGTCTGCTTCTTGCTGGGCTAAACACATCCACGTCTTCTAATCATTTCCTACAAGGAATCTTCATTCCCTCACGTCTTTTCCCTGCATTTGCTCCAGGACCTTGGCTGACTCCCTCTCCTGTAGTTTTGCAGGAAGGCTGAAGTTGCCCAGGATGGACTGCATCTGGGCCAGGTCCCCATTTTGTGCTAATTTCCCCATCGCCTGGTTGAGATGGGTGGTAGAGGTGGGAAGGATGGGATTATCCTTTCAAGGTTTAATTCTTTATGAACCATAAAGAGGATTAGCAAAGGTCTCCAACATTACTGTGTGGTTTCCCGTGTTCAAGCCACGAGGAAGATGATACCAGCTGTCTCTGTTGCCCACAAGATTTGTGTTTTCTGGTATTTCTTGAAAGAACTGGTGCTGGAGTCGAAGAAAATGTCAGAATGACAGTTCTCATATGAAAATATGTGTATTTTTAGAGTTTTTTTACTTACAGAGAAGATCTTGGAAATTCAAATCCCTGATTACTCAGACAGCTAGGAAAGGAAAAATAAAAAGCAGCTTTTATATTATTCTTTCTATTCTCTCTTTTCAGATTGCATAAGTTCTAAAAAAAGTAATGATTTTGAGGGGCCTGACTCCAGATTGCTCACAGTCCCCGGGGTAAAAAAGAAGGCATGGGTGGCAGCGTGCTACAGGGAGGGGAGCTCCACCGGACCTGGGCTGGGTGGCATCTTGACGGACTCCCAGCACTGGAAAGGTAGACTGACCGATGGCCTTCCTCTCCCTCTAGAGTCGCTGGGCAGCTGGAAGTCCCAGGACAGATCCAGCCCAACACTTTGAGACGCTGTCTTCATCTGCAGTGACTCATCCCGACAGGTGCCAATTGTTCTCTGTTGACTGTAGAGGAAGACAATCAATCCAGGCTTTGTTTTCCAGCCTACAGCCATCGACATTGCAAGCAGATGACTCTTCCCACTGTGTTTTTGTTGGCAAGAAGCAATCATGAATCTCTTGCTTGTTCAGAGTTTTTTTCCCCTTTTCCATACCCACCAAATCCTATTTGTCTTTATTTGCTTCAGACAGAAGTACAACCTTGAGTCTGCTCCAAAGGACAAAAAAAAAAAGGGGGGATAAAGAGGCTGCTGCCTCCTCCACCAGCTGCGGAGCCGGCCCCAGGCCCTCGATCCGGTTTAAGTGCCCTGGCTTCATGCTTTTCATAAACATGGGATTACGCTGTTTCCAGAGAAAACCACCAAAATGTCCCATCATCAGGAGGCAGGAGAACAGATGCATTTATTTCGCATATGATCTGAGAAGGACGAAGAGGGAGAGGGAGGCTGGCTTTGCGAGAGCTGGGGCTTTCCTAATTTGTGAGGCTGTAATTCTCCACTCCTCCTGGGATGGCAGACTTTGATGAGGTCTGGACACAAACTGATGGCAAACCACAAGCGAAAAAGGAGGATAGGATGGAGAAGAGAGAGGAAAAAGACTGAAGAGAGGGGGAAAGCAAAGGGAAGGTACAGCCTGGTCACACACGGCTTAGAGAAACGCTTGTGTTGTCATCAGCCAACTGGACCTGTGGTTTGAAGGTGTCTCTGCTCCCACAGCCCCGTACACACCCCAGCTCATCCCTCAGACCACGCTCACAGCCTGTCCATACTCTCAGTCTTCAGAATGTTGCTAAAATTTTGTCTGAGCTTGAAAACCAGAGCACCCTGGCCATGGGGAGCCGAAACATGGAGAACTTCAGCCTCTTCCCCACAGATCGGGTGGACATGGCTGAGATGAGGACAAGCCTGATTCATCCAACCACAGGCACGGTGTGGATCTTTTGTACTACAACTGTAGCCCAAAGCATGGACAGAAAGCACATGGCCCTTGAGACTCAGTGGGCAGACACTGCTGAAGACAAGGAGGGGAGACAGAAACGCTCAACCCCGCTCAGGGGCCTGCTCTGAGATTCTTTTTTCTCCTGTAGCAACACATTCACATGAAGGTGCAAACATGCCAAGCTGGATCACAGTCTTGTTTCCTTTCTTTCCTTGCAGTTGTGTCACAGTCATACTGTCCTAGAGTCATAGAATCACGAGTCATAGGATAATTTGGGTGGGAAGAGACTGTTCAAGCCCATCCAGCCCAACCCCCCTGCAAGGAGCAGAGACATCTCCAACCACATCAGGTTGCTCAGAGCCCCGTCCAACCTGGCCTGGAATGTTTCCAGGCATGGGGCATCCACCACCTCTCTGGACAACCTCTGCCAGTGCTCTACCACCCTCAGCATAAAAAAAAAAATTCCCTATGTCCAGTCTGAAGCTACCTCCCTCTATGTTAAAACCATCACCCCTTGTCCTGTCACAACAGGCCCTGCTGAAGAGTTTCTCCCCATCTTTCCTTTAGGCCTCCTTTAGGCACTGGAAGGCCACTCTAAGGTCTCCCTGGAGCCTTCTCTTCTCCAGGGGATAAGAAATGTTCTCCAGACTCATTGATGGGATTCACTCAACCACAAATAAACATCTCAACTGGATCCCATCAGCTCCTAAAGACTGAACACAAAGTGACTCCTCCAGGACCGTGGAGCAGGACAGGACACTGACATCTTGACCCTGCACCAGCTGAGCGCTGCAAATGCTACAAGGAGGGAAGACAGTCCCCCCTCCGGATGCTGACCCCCCTTCCTTGGAGGCCAAGGGAGCAGACGATCTGTCCCCAATGAAGGGACAGAGTACAAGGAAGAGCACAGAGCCTTACTGGGAGAAGAGAGAAGATATACAACCCATAAAACCTAACAGAAAAATAGCCATGGTTGCGCCACTGACTTACTTCAATCAGAGTACTGCCTGAGGGGAATAGATTATTTTAATTTTATGGAGGCAGTGACCATTTTTCTGCAGTGTGTACAGCTCCTAGCACCATAGATGCTCCTGAATGAGCCCCTGGTGACACTGGCAACCTCAGCATTACTGTTTGTATTGTTATCATAACACCAAAAACTGTAAAAAATTAATTTTAAGTGCCCAGTGCTTATCACCTCAAGTAGTTCTGATCTGAAGCTTTCCAGAAGAAAACCTGGTTAAGGTGCATTTCTGCCTCCTCACCCTATCAGGCACTTGGTAGGCTTTGGTAGAAACAGTCTCTCACACCCTCAACTTTAGCTGGTGGCAGAGTTAAGCCATCTGCAGCAGAAGACACGCCTGCCCTCATCCCCGTGACCATCTCAGAGCTTTGCAACGCTGAGCAAACCATGGACTTCACCAGCAGCGCTGGAGAGCAGCTTCATGGATGCGCAGGGAGTTGGTGTCCCAGGAGGAGAAGCCGGGGAACCCCGTTCAACATCCCTGGTAGTCAGTACGACTGTACAGAGCTCCTCCAGCTGGACCAGGAGCCCTGACACTGCTCCAAGGCAGGGACAGAGCAGCCAAGTGCCAGGGAGCCGAGCAGCCTGGGAGTCTCCCTGGACTCAGCCCAAAGAGACCAAGCTGCGCTCAAAGGTAAAAGGAAGGGGTTTTGCTCTGCTGCAAAGCATGTTTAAAGCATCGGTTATTTGAGGAGGCCGGGATGTGAATGGGAAAAGCAGACGGAGCAAAAAAAATCTCATTTTCCTTCTGGAAGCTGATGCATGGCGGAGATGAAGACACGGTAGTTTCACGCCCCATTGCTTGGGTGTCTCCATCCTTGCTCAGCGCGGAGCAGAGCCCAAAAGGCGCGACACACGGATCACTGCAGGTCATCCCCCCAGGTGCGTGATGTTTGGTTTGTCTGGGATGAAGGCAGACCGCAGCAACACGGACAAGGCAGTGATGGCACGGTGCTATCCATGGAGGAGGCTGGTAGAAAGCTCGGGTTATGGGTCCAGGAGCTCCAGAGCCAAAGGACCAGCAAATACCCTTCTGTGTCTGGGCATGTTTTAAGGGGTCAGCCCTCCAGCTAAGACTGGAACGAGTAGTGTCACTCGAGGGCAGAGCTATCGCCACCTTCCGCTCTGAAGATTAATGGACTTTGGGGCTAGGAGGCCACAACAGTCTTCTCCACAGATCATCATGTTAGGTCAATTCTCCTGGCCTCCATGCACGAGGCGTGTTCTCGTCCTGTCAGCAGGCGATGAGGAAACCCAACCGCAGGCCCTGTCCGCAGGGGTTAAACCAACACACACGGCTGCAAGCGGCTTCGCAGAGCGTTTTTATGGCAGCACCTCGAGCCGGTTCCCACCCCTCGTCCCTGCACCCGCCTCACTCCCCTCAAACCGCTCCACTGCAAACCACTTTTCTGGGTGGAAACCTCTCTCTTCTGAGTAAATAAGACCGGGCAATGAATATAGAATTGCTATTATTGAAGAGAAAAATCCGTTCGGGTCTTTTGCTAGGTTTTTTTTTTAATGTGCCAGGAAGGCTGCTGGAGTTTAAGGGCGTTCAGCCCTGATGTGGGGTGGCAGCTTTCCAGCTCCCCATCTCGCTGCCCTCCGGCTCGCAGGGCGGCATGAAACACAACGGGGTATTGTCAGAGCATCCCCGAAGGAGCTCGCACACTTCATAACTCCAGCCGTAAATTGTACACAACATCAAGTTGGAGGCCGAGGAAATAATAGAAAAACAAGCATCACAAATGTGTTCAAGCAGCGGAACATTTTGCAATTAACTTTTGCATGCACCCATGTACGGGCAGGCGAAGGCATGGCGGCAAGACCTGTCCTCTCATCTCCTGCCACCCACTCCTCCCCAGTGAGGATCATCGCTCTCGTGCCTTCAGCACACGGTTGGTCCCCCTCTGGGACATCCCACTGCCCCAGTCTCACCAGAAAATCTCTGCATCCCCGGAGCATCTCCTTGGAAAAGCCTGGTGGTGCTGACCAGCTCCAAAGAGGTGTCAGGGAATCAGTCCTTGGGTCACACTTGGTGATGGCTGTGTGGCTGGACAAGTCCTTTCCTCTCGGGAAGAACCAGACCCAAAGGGGCTTGCTGCGTTTTGAGCAAAGCCCAGGAACGGGAAGAGGAACAGAGACAAGCAGGGGAAGGGCCTTCGCTTGGCCTGAGAGCTGCTGGGGCTGAGTCCCAAGAACGATCTGGGTATTCCCATTCCAGCAGCGCACACCCATCCCGGTGTGCATCTGCCCAGAGCTGTGTCTACAGAGTCTATGGGGTGAATACCACGGCAGGAGGGGGAAATCTGTGGGACCCTTTTCCCCTCTCCCCTTCCCCAGCCATCCACCTCCTCTCCAGCCAGCCCTGGCTTTCAGCAGTCATATTGTGGGTGTCCAGGGGTTGCAATAAATTTAAAATTGTAAAATTTAGATTAACAGCCAAATTAACGGTCGCTATAGATACCCTTTGTATGGCCCTATCCTTAATGATTTGAAGCCAGAATAATAGCAGTTAAAAATTCACAATTTAAACAATATGCCTTTGTCTGACCTGTCTGAAAGCAAAAACTAAAAATGATAACATGCCAGATCTATCAGCAACCTGTGAAGAACTTTCGGCAAGTTCTTTTCTGGAGGTTTGCCAAACGACTGAAGTCGAAACGAGAGGAACGGTAATTCTGGCAGGGGTTACTGCGACCACCGGCTCACGGACCCTCTACACAAATCATACAAGCAACTAAAAAAAAAAGTAGGTGGAATCACAAGACTGAACATGTGCACTAATTTACACGCCAGGTGAAGAGACTCTGATCAATCATTTAACAAAATAACAACACATATGTATTTAAAAGTGAATATGTTAATGTTTTGTGCATAAATAAAAGAGGATTTGGAGCTTTAGGGTGTGCTGTCTTGGGACAGGCACCCACACCTGCGCATCTATGCAATAAAAGAAAATACCCCCACTCTGCCTGCGGATTGGCTCTTTGCACACCAGGTGGCAGACCCATGTTTTGGGGCAACACGGGTTTGTAAATGAAGTGGGCGTCAACCTCTTTGCGAGTCACTCACCAGGAGAATGCTGGAATCATAGAATCATAGAATCTCTGGTTGGAAAAGATCTCCAAGATCATCAAGTCCAACCATCAACCCAACACCACCATGTCTGGAGGTTGGCTCCCCAAAGCCACGGACAGCACGAGCTTCCCATGGCTCCTTCACCCACCCCACCAGCATCCGTGCATCTCCCCCCGGCTCACGGGATGCTCCAGATCACAGATAAGCGGCACAGGTGGTCTCCTAGCTCCTGGGACGAGGTGTCCCAGATCAGGGGAGCGTGTGCACTGTCACAGCAGGGCCCTTTCACTCTTCTGCAAGGCAGCATCTTGGGTGCAAAATGCAACCGGCAGAGGGGCGAGCGGCTGCATCACCTACGAGCATCGCAACCCTGGTCCCACCTCTGTCCTCTGTTCTCTGCTCCTGCCTCTGCTCCCTTGCAACAGCAGCAGAGAGATGAGAAAAGACGAACACAGCAAGCGCCGCTTCCCCATCCTCTTCCTCCCAGTGGTATTTTCGCATTCCCGCACCAAAGAGGCAAGGTGCCATAATTCCATCAACGTGACAAAACACCAGGAAGCAGAAGGTTTCAGAGCATTTCATTTGTAACCACAGTGCATCTTGCGTTATTGTATATAAGGCATAGACAGGTGATACATACATCTTCCAGCCACTGCAAACTCCCGAACAGAGAGCCAGAGGGAATATTTTATGTAGGTCCTACCTCCTGGCTGGCTTTGGCGGAGAGACGTAACCGAGCTACGGAGCGCCCACAGTCAGGCAAACAGAGGGATGTGGCTGCTCAAGCAGCAAGGCAAATGGGACTGAGTTGGTGTTTTGACCTGACTTTACCCACCACAGTCCCACGGAGTCTTCCTGGCGTGAAAATTGGCCCTGCAGCCTGTGCCGTGCTGGGAAAACGGAGGAGTGCATGCAAGGATGTAACCCCTTCCTTTCCCTCGTGTAACTGGATGCCCTGGGTCCTGCTCTCCCATCACTGACAACCCATTCTGGTTTGTCGGGGTAAGTGCTGGGGAATAAAATGTGGTTTCTCACTATGCAAGGCCCTGGAGAGGTAATGCAGAAGTGTGTTTTGGTGGGGTTGCTGGTCTCCGTGGGGACAGGCAGTGGTGGTGGCGATAAGATGGGTGATGACCACCCAAATAGAAGTAGTGTTTTGCATTCAAGCATGGGTCACTCATCTCTTTGGGGCTCTTTGGGACCAAGATTTTGCTCCTGAAATAGTTGGGGTCACCAAGCAATAACGTCAAGATAGCAAATTTCACAATCTCTGCAAAGCAGAGCAAGGAAATGAAATATTGGGCCTGATATCCCGTTGCGGGTAGGAGAGCAAGGCACGCCAGCACTCAGCGAGACACGCAGACCCTCCCCGGCAGAGCTGGGCCATCGTGGAAAAGTGCAAGGACCAACCACACCAACATTTTCATAAAATATGAACCTCAAAACTTATTAAGAAAGGTGCAAACATGAGCATTTTTGTCCTCAGCTCATCAGATCCTCAGGGAGAAGCATTACGGAAAATTTGACCAAGATCTGGTAGTTTGATAGCGGCCAATAAACAGGGGCGTGGATGCAAACGAGGCTGGCAGACTTCTAGGGAAAAACTGAACAAATGCAAAAAACCGAAGCATTTAACTGTACTGGTAAAATGAAACACCCACCCCGGGTGTGCAAGCCCAGGGTCGACTTCACAGCTCCCTCCTTTGGGAAAGCGATGCTGGATCAGCCAGACCTCAGCGGCAAGGACGGGGCTGTGCAGCTCCGTGTTCTCCGTGTCAAAGACACCGCCTCCTCACGTGGCGGTGAGTTGCCCCGCGCAATCTGGGTGCTGTTACCGTTCTGAATAACAGGGGATTTAATGCTCAACACGCGTCATCCCAATCCAGCAGAGCAATTAGGCGGGCGCTTTTTTTCCCCTGCCTTGCGCTAAGCACAGGCTTAAGTGCCTGGCTGGAGCAGGGCAGGAGCTTACGTGAGCACAGCCTGTCCTGGGAAACCGATCCCCCAGGATCACTTTTCCTTGCTGCTTGCTCTCGCACGTCATGCTGGGGACTAATGAACCTGAGGAAGACGTGTCTTATCCCGCAGAAGGGCCGCAGGGAAAGATCTCGTTATCGTCAAGGGGCCCACAGCAGTGGGACAGCTGTCTCCCAGAGGGACATTGGCTTTCGTGCTTGATGCCCCTGTTCTGGGAGATGGTTCCTTGCAGGATGAGTGGATGCACGGGCACTGGTTTGCTCCTGGGATTGCTCTCAGGGTAGGGCTCAGCCCAACTCCACTTTCTGCCTGTGGAGTTTTGAAGGGAGGGCATGTGGGACTGCAGAGGTGAAATAGCAGCTCAGAGGGAAAACAAGCCCTAAAAACCATAAGCCAGACTGCGCAGTCCTTCACGAGCACAAAATTCAACGGGAGTTTTGATTTAGCCATTGCCACCAACCCCTGCCCGGGTTCTGCACCTCAGCCAGGGTCCTGTATCCTGGTTTTTTTTTGCTCTCTTTGGAAAGGCAAGGTATCAGCCCAGGGTTCCAGGCTGTGCAGCACATTTAAATCTTTGGTAGACTTTACACAGATATGAACCAGATAATGCACATTGCAGGGCAAAGGAAAAGCGGGGCTTGTTCAGAGCACAAAGAAAATTGTGCTCAGAACCTGAGGGATCTGGGATTGCACGTACTCCTCCACAAAGGTCTGCAACATCTCTGTATGCCCACAGATTATACATGAAAAAGTCCTTTTCTTCCCCACCCTCTTCAGTTTTGCGCTGATATTCAAGCTTTACGAATCAGGGCAACTTAACCAGGGAAAAAAAACAAAAGACAGGCAAAGAAGGAAAATAAGAAATATTTCAGAACAGGTATTTTTTACGCATTGCTTCTGAGGTGAGTGCCGTAGGTGACATTCTGCATACTGCATCAAGGTCAATGGTGTCTTCATTTTGGCAGCAGCCTAAGGCCTGGGAGAGGCTGTTCCTTCTCCATCTCCATCTGCTGATGAGATCCAGAGCAGAGCCGCAACTCCTTTCCAAAATTCCCAGGCAGGCACCGGACCTTTCAGGTGTTCTCCAGGACAGCTTCAGTTGAAAGGTTTCACCAGTTTCATAGCAGCATAGTTCTACAGGGGCGGAAAAATAAGGGAAAATAAAAGCTGATATGAAGCAGGTGCGGCACGTGGGGGTTGAAGCATTTTTGGGGGCACGGTGCAGAACTGCAGACAGGGCTGCGTTCAGGGCAGGTGTGATGGCCAAGCTCCAGCCTCAACCTGAAGAGACCAGCAAGCACAAAGTGCATCCTCACCACCTACCCAAGCCCTGACCTCGCATCCCTATGGCTCCTTCTCCTCACCATCCCCTAAAATCGGTGGCCTCATCCACTCTGCCTGTTGGGTTGGACCCTTTGGAAACTATCCCTGGCCCTGGTCCCTGAGCATCTGCCAAGCTGTGCCATGATGACGTTTTCTGGAGAACACCGCTTTCCACCGGCCAAAATCTGCACCCAGGATCACGCCAGCGCTCAGTCAGCCTGAGCAGCAAGAGGATGGTTCTCCAGCTCTGCCCCATCCTGATCCAGTTTTAGCACAAACCTAGCCTGCAGGTCCATGGACCACCTCCAAAGTCAGTCAAGGAGGGCAAACCTACTGCTGAATTTTGTTTTCTCTGCATCCCTCAACGCCTCAGCCATCTGCTGAGAGCAGATCCCCAGGCAAGACCTTCCCACGCCTGTTTTCTGGGATCTCTGCTGTCCCTGTTATTGCACGGTGAAGGATGGGGCTGCCGTGGAAAATGAGGTGTGGCGGTACTTTAGCGTGCTATATGTGCGATTCCTGCCCTGAGAGAAGATGACAGCGCTGTGGAAAAGAATAAGCTGTGTAACGCTGCTTATCAAGACCACAATGAAAAATACAGACGAAGACGCATGCCTAGGTCATTTGGAAAGAGCTATATTTAACGTAGCTCCGATTCAAACCCCCGCCACCACGTACTAGCCAGCTTGGAAGTCCCTCCCAAACATATTTAATTTAATTGGTACAGGATGTTCTATCGCTCTGTCACTTTAGAAAAAAAAGAACAAAACTTTGGAAACAAAGCACAATGCTAGTTACCAGCAAGATCTTTGGAGGAAGGGGGAAAAAAAGAAAAAAATAAAACCCCACAGAACAGAAGTCAAGTCTGACCAAAGGCATCTTGATAAATTACAACGTGTAGCAAATTATAAGGCAGTTTGCCAATTGAGGATTTCTAATAACGCCATAAATCAGGCAAGGAAAGTTACGGCAGTTTACCAGAAGTCATTAGAAAAGCCTCCAGTGACATATAACCTTCGAATTAATTATCCATCCATTTGTCTTTCAGAGTCTATCCTCCAAAACACTCCTATTTTTTATGATTTGACTGGTTGCGTTCTGGAAGGTAGCAACTTTTCTGTCCAGCTCTGAATTTGTATTAACGAACTGTTGAAAGCCAAGCAGGATTATCAATCAGCGCAGAAAGCGGGCTGTAATTAGAATTAATGGCAATGGAAGCAACGCTGGGCTTGCAGAACACAAACAGAGCTTTAAGAGGTAGTAAACATTTTCATGGTGCTGCAAAGCTGACTCCAGCTGGAAGTAGCGTTACATTTTTCTGTGGTGGTAGCCGCTCAAATCTTTACAATAATCATTGCTCCGGGGAGATAACCTCACCGCAGCGTTCCCTACATGTTATGGATGCAGAAACCAAGGTTGGACTTTTACAACCTCTTCTTCTGACCTCGCGTCTAGCCCAAGACTTTCACTCAACCATTCCCGGAGCAGAAGGCAGAGGTCTTCTCGGTTACAGCAACGTCGGATGAAAAGTCCATCAAAGTCACCGGACCTTTCCAAAAAGCCCCACGGCGTGCCATGAATGAGCACTGCTGGACAGGAGCATGGGGTGGAACTAGAGCATGTCTTACAGAAAGACATTCAATCTCGATACATGGACAACTCAAGCAACAGCGGATTTACTGCAACCTTTGGCAAATTGTTCTAATGGTTAATTACCCTTCATCTCAAAAATCAGCATCCTATTTCCACTGGAATAGTTCCTCTAACTTCAACTTCCAGCTACTGGATCTCGTTATACTTTCTGTCTGTTGTTTAAGTAGTCTTCTGATGTCAGGTTAAATCTAAGGACCGCCTAAGGAAATCATATAGGAAATATCCAGGGAATGCTAGGGTCCTAGCTCGTACAGACTGTAATGACAACCACTCTGCAAAGAAAGTCAAGGCAAACCAGCGAGTAATCTGACACTAAGATGTCAGATGGATGGAAGAACCAAAGTGAAAAAAATTAAGAACTTCAGGATATCAGATTTTCAATGTTTTTTCCCATTTTTTGTAAATCTAGAGAACTTTTTCAAGGGAAATTTGCAATACCATGCAGTTTTCCACCCCAAATCAAAAGGCTTTTCAGTTGGAAGTGGCCTCTCACCCACTAAAACAAGTTGCTCTGTAAACAGTTGTGCTAATGATGACTGATCTCTTATGGGCTTGTGCCCAAACTTCCCGTACTGCAGTACCCCCAACTCCCCACAGGTCCTGATGAACCTCCTCCTCATCCTGAAGCACTTCCAGACCTTTCCCCACTTCTACATGTTTCCCCCTGCTCCTTCCAGGGACACTGGATCCCACTGGATCAGCCATGGGACGTTCCCAGGTGGCCAACAACTGCTGACTGCAGAAAGCTCTGAGAATCTGAGAGGAGGAATGGCAAGATCTTTATTCCAGCCCATGATCCACCACACCTACTCTGTGTCCTGAGGATGGGGGAAGCACAAAACTACCACATTTCCAAAGGTTTCTGATTCCACGAAGTAATTCTAAAGGCACATATATTTTTGAGAATATTTGCATATAATATTCTGCAGAATATTTTGTTTCTCACCTCAACAGGGAAACTATTTCTCCAGGGTGTAGAGAATCTCGTGATAGGTATTCTGAGCAAGACCAAGACATCAGCTTCTTCATTTTCACTAAAAATACTGAGCTTTTGGGAAACATCGTTTTTTGGGCACTACCGTTGGGAACCACAGCCAGCCCTTCACCGCTTCGGGTGGAAGCATGCAGCTTTTGAATGGGACATTTGCTCTTACTCTCCAGCTACTCTGACCACAAAGCCGGGGCTGTGGTTGGAAGCTTTCAGCAGTTATGGGCAATAGGAATATTTATTATTTTTTTTTAAATAGCATTTTTATACCAAGAGCCAATGAAAATGCCCTGGGTTTGTTTTCAAGGTGAGATTCCTGTCCATCTGGGATGGAGGGTGACCTGTGCAGGGTTAGCTTAGCTCACAGGACATATTTCGGATATTGATTTCTCAGGTACAAGATATCTTCCTTCGGTACCCTCAGGCAGAGTCCAAAAAAGACTTGGAGCCAGGGGAACAGAAGCAGGAAAACAGTGACTTCACCTCTGTGTGCACCCCTGAGCATCCCTGTATCCCTGCTCCTGCCTGCTCCGAGTGATGGTCCACGTGCCCTCACAGGATTCCCTTGGGGTTTCCCTCCCACCACCCGCCCCTTGTCCCAGGACGAGAGGGGCAGGACACACACAGAACCCTCTACCTGCAGCGTGGGATCTCAAAACTGCACGTGTAGTGGCCCAAGTACACGGACAGCACTGAATGTCCTTCTTTTAAACGGGACCCGATGGTGCTCCTGGCACGCGAACCAGAACAGGAGTGAGGAGGGATTGGTTTTCCACGCATTTCATCAGGGATGTAACGGTGAGTCCTGCCAAAGGTCGGGATGCCAGGGGCATCCTTCAGAGCAAGCCACCACCGGCACGATTGCCAAATTTAGTGCCTGATGAAATGGGAAAGGAACTAAATCCCCAAGCAGATACAGAACCAGTGACCTCAAAAATCTAGGGGAAGCTGGCCAAATACATAAAAACAGAAACATTCCATGAAACATGGCCTTAATTTTTGAAATACAACTAAAAATTGACCTGACCAAAATGAAATTAAATACAACAACATTTAGCTAGGGAATAGGGAAAAATCCCAAGCAATAATGAGTGTAAATCAATATTTATAGTTTGTGAGTTGTTTTTATATGATACCGCTGGAACGAATGCGAAGCCACTCGCAGCGTCAGGGAAACACTGAGTTCTTCTTGGTGGAAAAGGTTTTGGTTTTGCTCCTCAACATAAAGGGAGTCGTCAGGAATGGCTCCGAGCACAGGGCAGGGAGGAGGCAACGCACTTGCACAATTATTTCCTCCTTCACATCTCTTAGCACCTCAGGAATCGTTTCTCCAGCAGTAGAGGTATCCCAGCTCTTCCCATGGATGTGAGGATGGGGAGAGGGGGAGAGCTGTGACCTAATCCCATCTCTTTTTTCTCGACGGGAACAGCCGAGCATGCACGACTTCAAATCATCTGAAAGTGATTACGACAGCGAGGAGAAATTCCACACCTCGCTTTTCGGTTGCACATTGCAAGCACACAAAGCCATCTGCAAAAGGCAGCCGCATTCTCTCACATGAAGTTATAAATTACCCCAATGAGTTCTTTTATTAAAAAATAAAAAAAAAAAAAACCCATCTACAAGGAACAGAATTTGTTAAGTGCTGGAAAGAGAGAGGCGGGTCATTTTTCTTATCAGTCTGAGAGGAGGGGAAACGGCATCCAAGAGCCGGCATGAATTATTCCAGTGCTGTAGAAACAGAGGAGGATACAAAACCCCATCCCACGCCAAACTGGAAGGCCAGGGCCCTCTTATTTATTTATTTTGTTTTGCCAGTGGAACTGACAGCAAGGCAAGAAAAAGCCGCTTTCTTGATTAATGATGTGAAAATGCTCCCCCTCATTTCAGACGTTACATTGGTATAAAGTGCTCCAAGCCTTGATAACGAGACGGGGCTGCCTGAACGCCTATAAACTCCCCTGCTTTTTTAAATCATTACAGACCGATGCGGTTTTTGCCACTGCTCAGCCCTGTAACACGGCTGCATCGCTAAGGAGGCTGCGGGTTTGTCGGGGATTTTCCCACCAACTCTGCAACACCCTCGACATCAGCTGCTCAAACCTCTTTGCAAACAGCCCGTTAACCTCAGCATCGTCAGACACAAACTGAAACACGGGCCCAAAGAGGTGAGCACCTTGCGCTACAGCACAGATCAGAAACACAGACATTCTTTTTGACCCATCATGGTCCACCAGTTTGGTCCTCAGGGACCAGCATGGGTTTTTCCAGCCACGTGCACTGGAACCACCTCTCTCACCACAGAGGTTGCTCAGACACAGAGACCTGTGAGAACATCTAAGACCTTGGTCAGCCCCCCTTTCCTCTCCTGCACCCATCGTACCGGGAAGGCGTAGATGAAGACCCCCAGGAAGAGCAGCAAAATGAAGAGCACGATGGCCAGGATCACCACCCACTTGTATCGCCGCCACAGGATGTACTTCAGCGTCTTGTACGGGGAGGTGAACCACAGGAAGGAGGTCTCTGGGCGCCTGGAGCCAAACAAAGTTGAGGTCACTTCTGAGTTTCACAGTGGTTTCACCCTCCTGGGTCTCCAACCCCGTGAGCATCCCTGCTGTGACAAGCTGGCTGCTCACCCTGCAAAGCCACATCCCTTTGGGTAGACTATACCAAATGCCCTCCTTGGCTGTCTGGACCAGCCTCCCAGCCTCCCTGGCTTGTCTCAGCTCGTACAGTCTGAGCACCAGCAGTTCAGAAACAAAGCCCACACAGGACCAAACCCATTGCAGACAGCAGACCTCAAACTGGGAACCCAGATTTTCAATTTTCTCCTTGAAAACTCTGTGCACCAGTGGTTACTTTTCTATTCAAAATGCTCTTACTTGGGGTCCTCCAGCTTGGGGTTCATATTTGGCTCATCCCGACCCACGCCAGCTGGCCGCTCTTCGTGCTCTTGCTCTGCCACAATTTCCAAAGTCATTTCCAATTTGCCCTGTGCGAGATAAACAAAAACACACTTATGAACAAAATAATTTTTTTTTTTTAAAAAAAAAAAAAGGAGAAGTGAGAAATGAATGTATGATGCAAAATAGTGATTGGGAAAAGAAAAAGTGCTTTGAGTATAAGCCAGCCACTACCAACAAGGACCATGAAGAGCCCAGTAAGAGTGGATTTCCTACAGACCCCTCACCCGCCCACTACAGTGTTCTCAGCAGATACTCCAGAACATCTCAAACGTCACTGACGCTCAAGTTTAGGCAACCGGCTCAGAGGTCTTTTGCTGAATGACTTCGTTCACCGCCCAGACTCCCTTACCTGCATTGAACAGCCGCCAAAGACTTGGACGGGAGCCCAGACACTTACATGTAAATATATCAGTCTGAGCGCTGAAACATTTCCCTGGTACTTGTCACAACCCAATATCATTAAGAATAGATAACATACAGCATCAAATTAGGTGGCATGTTTAAAAAAACGCAGCAAAAATCCCACAGACCAAACAATTTTTTCTGAGGCATTTGCGTGGTACCAGATAAATCCTGGAAAACGTCCAGCTGACAAAAGCTGGTCCAGTTTGTAAAATCTGCAACCCAAGACTGCATTTCTTTCTGACCATGGCGTCCTGCACATGCTTGGCTCAGCCACATCCCTCCTCAACGCTTCGAGTCCCCCAAGAGAACACGTGAAGAGGCCACCTTACCGCCAAGATCTTCTTTTGATCCTGCTCGGCGACACAAGGCCACCACCCCTTGACAGTTTTCTGCTCAAAGAGTGACACAAAGCGACTTGAAGACAAGGTCTCGTCTACTAGCTCTAAGGAGCACTTCTCAGCAGTCTTGGCAGGTTTGGGCATCCTGTTGAGATCCATCTGAATGGAGCCTGCAAGGAGGAACGTGATTGGGAAGACATCGTGGTGTAACAGGTCCTTAAAAGGTGGACTCCTTCCCTGAAGAAACATTCTCTGTGGCACCCTCCTGACCTGAAGGAGATTGGGCAGACACCCCCACCCAAGGGGGAGAGCAAGTTCAAGTGTAGTCCTATTTTCCAAGGATAGTGCTAGTTTTAGCCAGTGGCCCTGCCTAGGAATTGAACGCTTGGCATCACCATCGTGCTTAGGAGGACCCGAGTGATGAAGTCCTTCTAGAAAAGGCTGCAAAATATCTGCTGACTTATGCAGCCGTAACGTGGGATGATTTGCACTGAAGTCAACCAGGCAGGCTGAGATTTTCACTGAAGACTAAGAGGTTTAGGTGAAACTCAAATGGTACACCCTCACTGCCCAGAGAACATAAGAGCACTGGGCAGGAGGCTTGCAGATCTCCAAAGAGGCTGTTTTATTGCCCCACCCAGGTCAGCAATTTCACACTAAATGTGAAGGATATCCCACAAAATTGCTAGCGTCCTTCTCAGAGTGATCCAGTAATTAGCAGATTTATCTAGCCTTTAGGAAATCTGAGCTCAGTTCCCCAAGTGTTATTTAATTCCCATTGCTACACTAATTTACCTCACGGTTGGGAATGGCCAAGAACATACACGAGGTCTGGTCCTGTGGCTCAGCTGAGGAACAGCAGGTTTTTACACTGCGGTGGATGACTCATGTTCATTCTCATGCTTGTGTTTGTAGCTTTCTATGCCATGGTATCTTGCAACCAATGACAATAACAGCACAGACCAGGTTTATTGTGAAACATCTTTGAGGTCCATTGATGAAAAGTGCTTGGCAAAAGCCAAAGACCACTTTTATTTGTTGGAATTTGCAAAAAAAAAAAATCATGTTGGCAGTCAAGAGCTAGTGATGTGCAGAGCCAGAACGGGAAAACACACCTTGGAGGGGTTATTTCAGCATTCGGCCTGTGCAATTAATCAAAGACAAGGTTTAAAGGGATCTTGATCACACATTTCCTTCGTGAAGCTTTTAATGTTTTAATTTTTTTTAGTGGCAAAAGGAAAGGTAGAACGAGATCCAACAAAAAACCAATGGTGCTGGAGCCTCCAGCACAGATCTGCTGCATGAGGCTGCTGTCGTTCCTACTAGAGGTTTTTGGTTTATAATTTTTTCTTGGCCTAAACCTAGATTTCTGAGGATGATTAATGAGGCTAGCACCACAAAAGGCAAGCATTGGATCGAGAGATGTCCATGTCTACACGTCCTAGGTAAGGCAGGGCAGGTCAGTGACCCTGCCGGTGGTCTCAGCTCAAATGCACGGTCAGCACAGCCCCAGCTGAGTCACAGAGAACCAGGGCCTTCCTGGAAGGTGGTGGCTCTGTTGGGTTTTTGACAATGCTCTCAACATTATGTCAGCCCAGGAACAGGCTGAGACTGGAAATCTGCCTCATACCAACCACTTCTCCTCAGTCCTGAACTTACGCTGACACTGACCCCTGCTCAGTGGCTTAAACTGGTCTTGCTACACTGCCTTCATATCCTGAAAGGATTCAGTAACTTGTTTCCTTCCTGTCTGCATCAGCAGGAACGCAGCCAAAAAACTCCCCTGACTTACCCAAATAGTCATCAAAAGAGAACTTGTCATTGTCCCAGACTTGGAAGATAAGCTGCGGTGGGATCTTATTTTCCGTCTTGTCCAAGCTCCAGAAGTGCTCCTAAAATCACACCAGAAGAGAAAGCACGGAAAAATGAAAGGCTCATTAGTAAAAGTGGGCAGAGCCCGGCTACTCTCATCTCACAGCAGTAGAAATCCTGTAACACAACCACCCTCGGCGTGTCCTGCTCCAGTTCTGTGGGGCCAGAGCCACAGGACAGCACTGGCTCTGGCCAGTTCTTGGACAAGGATGCTCAATGGAAACCCCAAGATGCTTCTGGAAGTTGGGTTGGTATCAGTTTGTGCCTCAATTTAGTGACAATATTTGAGCAAACAGGCACCATGAGCTTGCAAATAGAATCCTCTGGAGTGACAGCATCATATTAGCAGGATTCGAAAGCTAGAGAGGGAATTTTCACAAGGGCATGTAGTGAGAAGACAAGGAGTAATGGGTTTAAACTGGAAGAGGGTAGATTTAGATTGGATCTAAGGAAGAAATTCTTCACTGTGAGGGTGTTGAGGCACTGGCCCAGGTTGCCCAGAGAGGCGGTGGATGCCCCATCCCTAGAAACATTCCAGGCCAGGTTGGCCGGGGCTCTGAGCAACCTGATCTGGTTGGAGATGTCCCTGCTCCTGGCAGGGGGGTTGGACTGGGATGATCTTTGAGGTCCCTTGCAATCCAAACCATTCTAGGATTCTATGATTCTATGATTTAGATGACAGTGACCCTCCAAGGTGAAGAAAGCAACGAGTGCTGAGTGCCAGTGCTGCCAACCTTCACCTTCCTCTCAATTAATGGAAAAACATAGGAATAACAGTTAAATTATCACTTATGGTAGGCAATTCAAATTTATGTATTTCCCTTCTGCCATCTCTCACCTCAGCTCTGCCAGAGCCCTGCACAAGTCTGGATCCACCGCTGCTCTCGGGTCTGTGGTACGCAGTTTGTGTGCAGTTGGCCAACTTGCAACCTGCAATCACCTCTCCCACCTGTAGGTAGCCTGTGGCTCCCCAGTTTACTTACTAACCACGAATATGTAATGAAAATGACACCGCGGGCAACCCCTGCGACTATCGTCACTTACCGAGCCCTTGTGCAGAGCAGGAGCTATTATCCATCAGTGCTGCAACCCGGCCACGGCAGTAAGGAGTTGCTTGAGCCTGCGGGACAGCATCCCTATGGGAGCTCAGCAATAGGATGAGGCAGGGATTTCTGCTTTCTGGAGAGGAGGTGATTTCCAAATCACTCACCCATGAGAAGTTGGCCGGTTACTACAGCGGACAGGTCAACAGCAAGGCAGACGGTCTAGTCAGGCCAACGCTCCCCAAAAAGCCAGTGGAGGGAACATTTAAATTAGACTTCTCCATCAAGGAGGGTTTGACCCCCGTTACTGTGACAATACTCTTGCGGTCACCTCATTACAATACACGGTGGATCTGTGCCCATGCCACTAAATTTGCAATTTATGGGACTGCAACCAATAATACTTCCCAAGAGGGATCTAATACCACTTTTGGGATGCCACGAGATGCCTGAAAGTTAGGACTCAGAAGTGCTAGGACAGAAGGAGAGAGACAGAGGCACGCAAAAAGCCAAGGTCTTGTTATTTCTGGCTCCAGCCAACGCTCGCAAAGAGAAGGCAGAGTCACGGCCGGTGTCTACTGACACGGGCTCAGAGGTCTGCCCTGCGGGCAGTGCCTCCCGCTGCAACACGGCGGCATCACAAACGGAACAGATTTAATTAAAACCAGGAAACGTCAGCATTATTCACGACACATACGTAGCACCATAAATCCACCGTGGTGGCTACAAGACTCTGATTCATTATATCGTGCAATATTAAAAAAAAAAGAGGGGGGAAAAAAAGAACGTGTCACACTCCATAAGAACATAAATATTCACGCAGGGAGACTGCGGGCACTGAAATCCCATTGAAACCGGTTTCACTTTAAGAGATCACCCTGGACGGTTATATTTCAATGTAGCTCCATTCCCCGCCTTGCTTTGGGAAAACACACCAGCATTTTTGCAATGGAGCATTTTATTTATGCATCTTAAATATTTTATAATCTAGAAAAATAAAATAAAGTCAATGGAAACTTCCATCTCTCCCCCTCTGTATGAAAATGTATGTTTATCCAAGGCGGAGGGGGGCATCTCTTCCCAGCTAATAAGTCATTTTAAATTAAAACTGCTAAAAAGGGAAAGAGCTTACGGTGATTCTTCCCTCACCCAGAGACTGATTGGGTCCTGCACTGCAGCAGGGCTGTCAGTCATCCAGAGGAGAAAGCCCCCAGGAGCCATGCGCCCATGCCTGAAGAAGGCGGCAGCCAGACGACCTCACCGTGGGTTGGAAAGGTTCTGCGAGATGGAGGCAGACCCATTCCCCACAGCCAGACACCACGGGCTCCTTCCAATTGCTCCTTCCCAGAGGAATTCAGGCAGCAACGTCTATGCTCAGCTTGGGAGAGGATGAAGCGTGTCCTACAGGTGCCTCTTCCTCTCCACTAATAACTAACGTCCCTGGCTCAGGGGCTGATCTCCCCACATCCGCATTCGTCAGACGCGTCCATGCTCCAAGAGCATCACAACACTGCTGCCTGGGTTGAAGCACCTCTCCAAGCACATGTTGGACCTTCTCTTTGCACCGTCCCATCCGCCTAGAGTCAAACCTGAGCAAAACCTAGCACTTGAGCAGCCCCCCTGAAAGGGAGGGGAGGTGGTGGCAGCTCTGCTCCCTGGCAAAGATACGGCCGGCTGGAAAAAAGTCCTGTGAAAGCCCTGACGGAGAAACGGGAGGAAGCAGGAGGAGTGGGCTGTTGCGAGACCCAAATTACTGCCCCAGTCTCCGAGCTGCGGTAACAATCCCTCTTCTCATGGTGGGCTCCCTCCAAAGCTGCAGTGCTGGCTGAGCTCTCCTGGGACAGGAGGAGAACATCTTGGACCCAGGTCAAAGTCAGCAGTGCTGCAGTGCCTTATGGTCATCTACCACGCAATAAAACACAACTGGATAAGTGTCCCCCGGGACCGACCATGCAATTGCTGGCGAACGTACAAGGCTTTGGGTTTCCACCTTCCCTCCTTCCCATTGCAATGCCCACGGACTTGCCCGCACTCAAAGCGAGCAAAACCAGACCCCAGCCAAGAGGATGCTTGCTGCATCCCCCTGCCTCCCCAGCACCACTTCTACCCCCTGGAGCAATCCCTTGGCTCGCCGGGGACTCCCTGCCTGATGAAGGATGACTCAGGCGGGATTCGACCCTTTCCGGGTGGCGATGCGAAGCTCGTACAACACTAGCACGATCCGCGCAGCTTTGGCCTTTCTTGTGGAAAAACGCTGTAAATGCGGTTTGGCTGGCGGCAAAGCTTTCCTCCTCGGAGCCCCGTGAAGCTGGGGACACGGCGGAGCAGAGCTGGGAGGGCAGGCTGGGGAAGGAGGAATCTGATGCTGAGCTAAGTTTATAGGTCCAGCTCAAGGCGGTGTGAAATTTGCCTCCATGATTAAATCTAGCTACGAAAGTTCGCTATAAAAACAACCCACGGCAAGAAATTTATTTCCTAGCCCTTTGCAAGACATGGGAAGGAAGGGGGGGCTTGAATTATTGTTTGGGGGTTTGTTTAGCAGTGTGGGGGGAGAGGGGAGGCTGGTGAATATTTTACGGTCGTGAATAATGCAGCAGGGGAGGCAGGCAGAAAAAATAGGCTCATATCACTAGGAAAGTGTTGACAGGGCTGCATTTCTTCTGGGTTGCTTATGTGCTACAGCATACAAAGCAAGGAGCTATCTCACTTTTTCAGGGAGGCCCCAGCGTGTTCATGCCCAAGCAAACCAGGCCCGTTTCAGTGGGAGAGCATCAGGTCCCTCATCTTGCAGCAGTTAGAATCATGGAATCTCAGACTGGTTTGGATGGGAAGGGAGTGTTCAAGCCCACCCAGTCCAACCCCCCTGCCAGGAGCAGGGACATCGCCAACCGGATCAGGTTGCTCAAAGCCCCGGCCAACCTGGCCTGGAATGTTTCCAGGGATGGGGCATCCACCGCCTCTCCAGGCAACCTGTTCCAGTGTTCTACCACCCTCAGAGTAAAAAAAATTCCTAATATCTAATCTAAATCTACCTCCCTCTATTTTGAAACCATTACCCCTCGTCCTGTCACAACCGGCCCTGCTGAAGAGTTTCTCCCCATCTTTTCTGTAGGCCCCTTTAGGCACTGGAAGGCCGCTCTGAGGTCTCCCCATTGGGACATTTCATCTGTTTGTAACAAGCAGACAGCTGAGAGC
This sequence comes from Ardeotis arabs, assembly GCA_011801015.1. Taxonomy (NCBI): domain Eukaryota; kingdom Metazoa; phylum Chordata; class Aves; order Otidiformes; family Otididae; genus Ardeotis; species Ardeotis arabs. The sequence continues at coordinate 25,591 of JAAGAY010006334.1, read as the reverse complement.
GCTCATCACTGCACTTTTCTGGACTAACTCGCCTCTTTGATCTCCCTGCCGTTGCCAACTCTGACAATCGCATCGCAACTGGCCCTTGGTTTTCTGCACCTTCCCCCAGTCAGGATGTCAGCTGAGCAAAATCCCAAGCGTACAGCATTGGGGAGACTCCAGGCGTCACCACACCGCAAATGTGAAATAGTCACAGCATTTGCCTTGGGACACATACTCTCGTTTCGTCCCTGGCTGCAGTGCTGTTTTCTCGCCCTCCCATGCTTTCCTCCTGGCAGAATTTATCAGGTTTTTCCAGGGACATGGGGCCATCCCGCTGCCCTTTAGGGAGCTCCAAGCCTTGGGGTCCCAGTCCTGGCCTGTTTGTGAAGAACGCTCTTGGACCTTCAGTTCTTGACACAGCCCTGCTTTGCTCATCCCTCTCCATGCATCCGTTGGAAAGCAAAATTCCCGACAGCAGCTCCTGTCTGAATATCAGAGAGGCTGCCAGTGCGTCCCAGGCCATGGCTGCTGCCCCTGTCCTGCCACAGACTGTTGTGTTGTCGTACCTACCTGTCACAGTTCCCCTAAAATACACAATATGACTGCCTTGTTTAACTTTGTCTTCCTCCGAAAAAAAAAAAGTACTTGGAGCCCGTTCAAAATGCTGCATTTTGGCTAAACGTGGAAGGAAACGGAACATTTTGTGTTTTGCTTTGCTTTCTGATGTCACCAAAAAAAATGGGGAAGGACACGATACAGGACAGGAAACAGGAGAGGAAAAAGCCCAAAATTTAAAAAGAGCCTTTTTTTAGCTTTCCAGCACCAAAGAGGAATGAAAATTTCAATCAAGTTAAATATTAACTGTTTTTAACAAAAATCAGTGCTTGACACTCAAAATTTCAAATTAAAACCGACCAAAGCACAGAAATTTCTTCATACATCCTGGAAATTCCGCAATGGCCGTAACAGAACAAGGGGACGACACGGGCACCCAGTTGCAGAAACCTCACACACCTGGCTATTTTTTTTTTTTAATAATTAAACAACGGAGAGGCCACACGCTTACCTCCAGGGTAAATTCTCGCCCTGTCTGACAAATACCCCGAGCCCAGGCTGCCCACGAGCTCTTGGTTGATGTAGACCATCGCGCTACGAGTCGTCCCTGCGCGGCGTGAGCCTCCCCCATGCAAAATCAATTGAAGGGGGGACGTCCCCGCGTGCCCCACTGCTGGCACCAGCTCCTCGTCCCCAGCCGGTGAGAATCTGCAGGGCGAGGAGGGGTGTACCGGCTGACCCGCCCCGGGTGAGGGTCTGGCCCAGAAAGATGTCAGGACGCTATAGTGAGTTTGCAGCCAAAGTAACCAGAATCGATGGAACCAGATGGAGCTGGGAAAGTCTCAGTGCCAGGGAGGGAGGAATTTATTCTCGGCTCCACTCAGCAACAGACCAAGACAAGCTGTGAGTTACAGCCCCTTCTTCCCTGCTTTTCCCTCAAACGCCTTGGCACTTTTCTCTCCAGGTGGGTTTAAGACCCCAAACCTCTTTCTCATACCGCTCCTGAAGACCAATCCCTAGTGTGACTTCTGGGATGCCACCAGCTGATCAGTTATAGAAAAAACCCTTCCAAATCTTGTTATATTTGTTGTTATATTCAATGCCAGAGCCAGCAAACTTGGAGACTTCAGCAGCACCTTGCACAAACAGGGTCACAATGATTCAGAGATACACACAAGCATCATCGATATCTCACAGCCACGGGATTATTCCTGGGATTATCCTATAGGACCACCTACTTCTAGCCACGTGAGCAGCATGCCTCCACCACCGCCAGATGTCCAAAGACCTCCAACTCAAAGTCAGTGTGGTTTTGGGCCCAGGTAGGTTGCAAGTAATCTGATTAAAACTTGGGTGGACCCCTTCCCACTGAATAAACCAGACAGTTGCTTGCAGTTTCTTCTACAGAAGTGAGATGAGTCCTCTTCCAACGTCTCTCTTTGTCTTTGCAGAACAGAATATTTTGTGATCTGGCATCAATCTTTCATTTTCTTGTTGACGCCAAACACCGAAGTCTAGTAGCAGAACAAGTATGGAGAGAACAGCTACGTTCCTCGGTCTGGTTGCTGCCACTGACATGGCATGACATGGATTTGAAACTGCCAACAGTGCTCCCATAATCATCATGTTCATCTCCTGGAGTTTCATGCAACACTTTTCAGACGGTGTATGAACAACCCAGCCAGGCTCCAGCTTAGTGGTTTATTTCCAGGTCCACTCAAGCACCAATAGTTTTTAACATGTATATTGAGATGCTCTTGAAATTCTACCCTGAATGATCATCTATGCAGATGGCATTTGCTCAGACACCCACTGTCAAGCTTTTTCTGCCCTGGAGCACATCTAGAATTCAGACTGGGCAGCTATATTCAGCTACCGCTCTAATTGGCACTTGAAGCTGAACATTTCAAAACCAATTTCATGCATTTTCCACCTCCAGGGCGCCTGCCAGATGTGGGAGCTGAGCGCCTCTCTGACCGGGTGCCCGGTGAAACATGATCCACATCCAGCCACATGTCACCATTGCTTTTGATAGACCCTGGTTGCACCGTGACCATCTGATAACACTGTCTGCTAGAGGCAAGACCTACCAGCCGTAGACCTGGAGATCTAAACCCTACAGAGATCTGCTCTCCTCTCTGCCCCTTGGCAGCAGAGCATCATACTCATCCAGGACCTGGACCTCCTCTACGTAAGTCAATACGCAATTTCACGCAAGCGCGCCAGGGGCACTGAATCTACCTTTCTACCCTAGCTTCTCCTGCAAAATAACAGCACGTCGACACGCATTGACCCTTTCACCAAAAGGACTGCGTGGTTTGCAGTCTGAAAAACCGCCTTCTTGCAAAGCTGCGAGCGTGCTGTGGCCATGCAAACAACACAACTTGACTCGTCCATGGCTGCTGGAGAAAGATGGCACAAAAAGTGGTGAGAATAGAAGAAGGAAATTCTGAATAAATGCTGATAGAGGATGTCAAAGAAACATGCATTTACATATTTTCAGAAGAGCTGGCCCAAAGATGAACTTCCTCTTTCATAGGGGTTTTTTTTAAATTCAGAATGGGGTCATTTCCTTTCTCAGAAGGAGAAGCAAAATATAACATTACTGCAGCAAGAGAAGATATGGATGGAAAACCATTCAGAAATGGTTAAAATGTTTAGAAAAACAGGAATAAGAGCCTACATTTCCAATCTATAAGTTGAATTGATGCTCACAGGATTTACAGAAGGCTCCTGCTTTCCCTTGAAGTGCCCCATGGGAAGACTGAAGCCTTGAAACCCCAAGCAATCCCAGCACTTTGAAGCTCTGGAGATGAAGTTCCCAAAACTTCCACTCCTGTGGCAAGGATTAAACAATCCTGGCTACCCCACTGGCCATCCCAAGGCTTCATGGTCCGGTTCCATCACGTGCCATCCGGGTTTTTTCCCTGGATTTGCAGGCTCCCAGCTCTCCCCAGACGTGCACATCAGAATTAAACATTGTGGAGACCCCGCTGCCCATGGGTGCCCTGGCTCTTTTGGGAGAATATTTGTGATTTTGGTTGGGGTGACTCATTCCTGCCATCCGCCCCGCAACGCTAAAGGGAGCTCCAGTCTGCGAGGAGGTGAGCGGCGCAAACAAAGGAGCGCAAATTGAAAGCTGCTTTCCTGCCAGCAGCGCTCTCTCCGAGGGCCAACACCAGCAAGGCCGGTCGCAGGTGGCTTTTAGCAGCTCCGAATTTGCCATCTGACCGTTTTGATTTAAATTCCACTTTCCATCGCCTGCGTTTAAAGTTCGGCGCATGGGCTTTTACAGCAGCAGTAATGAACCTGGAGTTCAAACAGCACATGGCGAGATCAAAAATTGCCCGAGCGGAATGCGTCCCACAAATGCAAAGCACGGCTTCTCGTTCATTATTTTTTCCTTTACAGAGAGGTTTTACAAGCTGTTTATTTTCTGATACAGTGTTGGCAGACATGTGGTCGGAGGAGAATCAATATCAGCACAGTGGGATGTATTTTCTTAAACGGTTTATAGGGGGGTCTTTGCTTTTTCAAAGGGGGATAATTGAATGTAGTACACACTGTACTTTTGATTTGTTTAACATGAAGCGTGAAATGGGTACAGCTATGATTCTGTCAATCAGTTTAACTACCCGGCGATTCATTTTGAGGCTAGGCCTCCTCGCAGGGATCGTCTGGCTCCAGGGATGGGGAATTTGCTCAGCATCTTCCCCACCAAAGTGCCAGTTCCAACACAGGCTGCACTGGGACCTCACTGGCCCCACAAAAAAAGCCGGGATGGGGGTCCCAGCTGAGCTCTGTGGATGAAGATGGTCCCACGGCAACGAGGTGTCTTTACATCCCAACGAACACCGGGGTTGAGTTGGCAGCGGCAAGGCAGGGAGCGGGGATGAAGACGTGGGCTTGGGCAGCTGACAGGGTTTGAGCTTTCGGGGAGATGTCATGAACCAGGACTGAGACTTGAAAGCAGAGGTTGTCCCTGCTGTCTGCACGGACACACAGACCCAGCGATACACCTCTTAATCTCCCGGTGACGCGCAGGAAATTTAAGTGAAAGATCTCTCTTCCTTAAAGCGTTCCTTGAGAGCCAGTCCAGCGTCTTTCCATGTATGCACCCCAACTCCATCCCACTTTCCTTCCCTCTGTGCAACTCCCAGACCACATCTGATCATCACATTGCACTGACTTATCTAAGGAACACCAAAAGCAGTCGCCAGCTGCAGATGTAGGAACAAGGGGGCCAAAATCACCCCCACTTTATACTCCCCAGAGTACATAGGTCTCATTAGACCAAAGGCATCTTCATCGTGAATCCCAAATCAAAGATTTTCTTCTCATCTCTGCATCAATGGTACATCCCACCCCATGTTCCCTTCCATGTCCCTCCTGCTTACCCTTTCAGGCACCTGGAGGCAGCTCCACCCTTTCACCCCTCTCTGGCCCTTCTCTGAAGTTATTGTAGAGCACAAAGCGCGTTACGCCATGCTGGAGACCAGAGGTGCATAGCTAACCACCCCCATGGGAATGCCATCTCCATCTGCAGAGTAACCCCGTTGTTGATGAGGCATCTTGGAAGCCCCATGTAACCTGGAGAACACTTTGACACCACTGCACCAACATCCACCTGCCTCCAGTCCAGAGGAGTCTTTCCTGGGGGGACAGTCTCTCCAGACGCGTTTTACAAAGCCACCTCTAATTCTGACCCCACGAATGTCGTAGTCAAAATGTGTATTTTTTAAACCAATCTCCCCACCTTGTCCACAACTTTGTGTTTCAAATAACACCAAGGCAAGGCTGAGCCTCGCACAGCTCCATTTGCGCTGTAGTTCTGCAGATCACGCAGCACTTTTCACCCCAGAGCTGCTATGAGAAGGTGGAAACGTCTGTCCAGAGGCACTCACCTTTTTTGCGACGTAACACATTTGCTCAGCAGGGAGATAGTCAAAGGGGAAGATGAATCTCCAGTTGAAGTTGCCCTCTCCTCCCATAGACCTGTAGTGCACGTCTGTCTTCTGCTTGTTCTCCTCATAACCAACCAGCCAGCTGCAAAACGCAAAGGCATTGCATGAAAAACTAGAAACGCGCCAAGGATTTGGAGTTCCCTGAACGTCAGAGAGGCCATGAGCAGGCAATAAAATGTCTCTTGCCCCTGTGGATGCCTTGGGCTGCTGTCTGTAGGGGTAACCTGGAGCCCGTAGGAGACTTGAGAGGGAACGCAACAGTCCCTGCAGTGCTGGGAGATGAACCAGTGCTGGCGGTAGCAGCCTGAGAAGCCCTGCAATTTCTTCTCCTCCCTCCCCAGAGTTGTATGGATGTTTTAAAGACTCAACATCACCATAAGCTCTGGCTCAAAGTTGCCGCTTACCCATCCATAGACACACATCAGTGAGAGCTCCTTTCCCCTTTGCAGCCACCCCAACAAACAGACCCTGTGCTTAGCCCCTAAAGCCAGCCCTGTTGATGGGGCAACCATGACAAAGGACCAAAGGACCATTTTTTCCCCTCTATTCTCTGTCAATTTCTCAAAGACTATTATTTGAAAGTCCTAAATGGTGAAGAAGTTCTTCCCCAGGAAAATCCCACAGTGGCTGGACCCTGCTGTGGCCAGGGTGGTCCCCAGTCACTCCCACTAAAGACAGCTCCAAGCAGCACAGGTCCCCGCCTTGGTCTAAAAGATCTTGCTGTGGTCCAGGGGCAAACTGAAAACTTTCCATAACTACTTTTTTTTCCAGCTGTGAGTTTTGCAAGTGTCAGGTTTTCATTCTGCTCTCTTTCCCCGTCCAAGATTTTTCAGTCTTCAGCAATCAACAAAACAAAACAACAAAACACATCCATTTGTGTATTTAGAGCTCTTCTGGAGGAAAGCCAGAAGATTCAGAGGGAATCTCTAATGAGAACAATTATCTCGCTCGATTGTTTTCCACTTAAATTGAAAACAAGTTTTTTTTTGCCCAGATATACAAATGATTCCCTCTTCTCCAGTGCTGGAGAGGAGCACATGACCCACCCCAAATGTGTTGTGGGAGACTGAGACGTTCATCCTACGGTACGCATCACAAGCACACGTGTTAAACAGCAAGGGCTTGGTGGCAGTGGGAATTGAGTGATGAGGCTACGCTAATACTTAAATCACGGCTGGATTATTTGATTTGATCTGATAGGACGCAAGTGGCAAGCCTGTGCGCTCATCCACGTCCTTCAAAGCCTGGCAGGGACCCTGGGAGGACGCAGTGGGAGCGCCCTCTCCTTGCAGGGAAACAAAAGGACAAATAAAAGGTTTGATTTGGATGCCTCTTTGGCACTTTTTTTTTTCCTTGCAGAATTTGCTGCACCCTCCCCATGGCAGGAAGGAGATGCCAGAAATCAAAAGCATTCAAGCCACAGTGCCCCAGAATTAAAAGCACAACAAAGGAATGGCCACGGTGACCAGCCAAGGGCTCATCCTGCCCAGTATCCTGCCTCTGACCAGGGCCAACAGCAGAAGTCCAGGGGAGAGTAAGAGACAGGCAAATCCTGATACCTTCCCAGCACACCTCTCCAGACTCAACAATTTGCAGGCCAGAGATTTCCTGAGTTACAGATAATCTTTTTGTACTTAACAGGACTGGATGGATTTTTACCCCATTCAGTATTTTTCAAAGGCACGTGGCTCAAGGTATCTGCAATGTCCGAAGGCAACGTTAGGTTCTTAAATCTAAGAGGCGACTTTGTTCTCAAAACTCACACACCTCCCTCTTTGCTCAGCACAAGTGTACGATCTTGGGGGACCCAGGCCATCCTTTTATTTAGGAACTCAAAACGGGATGCAGATGAGTTTTAAAGATGCTACATAAATTTCCATAGTGGTGGTTGGCTGGAAGGGGACTTTGGAAACTTCAATTTGCTCAAAGCAGTACTGGCTTTACCTTCAAATATCTTGAAAAACTTGCAAGATTATGAGTGAAAACCTCCCATGGTGAAACACCAGCCCAGGCTGCCCAGAGAGGTGGTGGATGCCCCATCCCTGGAAACATTCCAGGCCAGGTTGGCCGGGGCTCTGAGCAACCTGATCTGGTTGGAGATGTCCCTGCTCCTGGCAGGGGGGTTGGGCTGGGTGGGCTTTAAAGGTCCCTTCCCACCCAAACCAGTCTGTGATTCTATGTGACCTGGTTCAGTGTTGGTCAATCCTCTTGGTGAAGCAAATATTTTTTTAAAATTTCACTACAAAAACAAAACAAAAATATCCCTCATCTATGACAGTGACAGAGAGGCCTGTTAACCCAAAACCACATCTTCAGCTCCTAATGAATATGATTTCTCTACACTACCACTCTTTTGTCTACCTACAGCAAAGTCTTTAGGAAGGGAAGGTCTCCCTGCAGTCAGCCTTGAGCAACCTAAACTTGGCTAAGACCTCTTCATGCTATTGTAAGACTGTCAATAAATAACTGATCAGATTAAATAAAATAAACAGCAAATGAGTTCTGCCTCAGGCATAATAGAAAAGCTCCTGTTTCATTTACCTGCCTGCCTGACTCGACAATAATGTACAAATTATGCAGAAGATACTGTCCAAGAGACTGAGATCCCAGCTGTGGCCTTGCGTAATGGGCAAAAGAGAGAATAAACTGGTGACAGCCTCCTCAGGGAAGCACTGTGAGATCTTCTGAAGGAAAGGCACCGGTAAAAGCTCCTTATCCATTGAGTTCACCCTAAAGTAGGATCCAACCCCTGCTTAGAAGGTGGATGGAAGGAGCAGTCCCCACCAAAGCAGCACCACACCATGGTGGTGAAGGTCTCTTTGCCCACAGGATCCCCCATCTGTGGGGCAGATGCTTACGCACAAGAAGGACCATTGCCTCCCCTCCCAGTAGGATTAATCAGGCCTTATCCAGAGACACTAACAATGCAGCCGTTTAATGGGGGGAAGATGAGGGAGTTGAGCGATACTTTTAAGTCATTTACAGCACTGTGAGCTTTCCTTGGTCACTGGGGATGCTGAAAGCCAGGAAAGGGATATCGGCAAGCGCTGGATGCTCTCGCTTTCCCGCTAACACCCCGCAAGCGCTGCTATGTCAGAGCCCTGAAGTGCACAGAGCGGCTTAGCCGGAGCTGATAACAATGCACTTGATGTGAATACCAGGTAAGCAGCGCGCATTCTGGATTTACGGGAGGAAAATTGGGATTGTAAAAAAGGGATTTACAGTCTGTTTCAAAATCCTACCTCTTCCTGTCCATAAATCCAAAGAACGCACAAAATAAGTAAGTCCCTTGGCTGGGCTTGCACCATTTTACACAAGATAAAACATAAATGGAGTCAGGCAGAGAACGGAATGTGCCAGAGGAGCTGCTGCTGGTTGCCACATTTTTGTGTGTTTCAAGGAATAAAGGGAATTAAAAAAAAAAAAAAAACCCAGCTATGTAAACAAGCCAACCTATGTACATGGAACAAGCCCACGGCTATCCCAGGAGAGGAGCCCAGCAGAGACGTGTCTGCCAAGAAGCTGGATCCATAGCTGGAGAGGTGGGAATGGCCCCTTCGTCCCAGCGGGGGTTCATGTCTACCACAGCAATGTCAACGCAAGGGCCAAGGTGCCTCCTTCACTGCTGCTCCTACACCTTCGGGATACGGTACCCAGGGGACGCAGAAGAGGGGTGGCTTACCCTTTGACGTAGATGTCACTCATCTTCTCCCCAGTGATGCTGAGGTCGTCGAGGATGACGTCCTTGGTGTTCCAGATGATGCAGCGCAAGAAGAACCTGGAAGGCCCCGGGAACAAAAGCAACATGAAAGGGTGAAAATCTTCATCTAGAGCCCACCTGGACAAGCTGGCCGTGCTACTCAGCTATGCAGCTGAAGTAGCTGAGACATGAGTCATCTTTCTCTGAAGATGAGCCCACATCATAGACATTTCTCGGCTGGGCAGATGAATCCCTCCCCATCTGACATCTCCAGTCCCTCTCCTCTCCCCTCACAAACAGAAGGGGCTGGAACCAGGACAACACCAAGCAAGAAATGAGAAACAAGTCACCTCTTGGCTTTGCGTGGCGTGATGTTGAAAGGGGGGCCAGGCTGACCCAGAGATTTCGGAAACAGGTCCACCCACATCTGTAGCTTTCCCTGCATGGAAAGAAAGACACATGAAGCCTGGTGAGCCTTCTTACTGGGTTACCTTCTCCTCCTCAACAAGATCCAGTAGTGGAAAGAGAAAATATCAGGTGTTCGAGTGTTCCTTTGCTGAAAGCTAAGGTTTCTTCAATGGAAAACTGTCATTAAGTATTATATTAAATAATTTTAGTGATAGTTGCGTATACATGGTCTGGATAAGCCGGAGGTGCACTCTGGCTTTACTCTCCACGGCTGACTATCTTTACATGGGTACAGACTGAAGACCAGGTCCACGGGCGGTGTTGGAGAAGCAAGCAGCTTACTTGTTCTCCATGGCGTCACCAGTTGTCACCAGTTGGACAGCTGGTTTATGGGTTTCTGACCATGGGAGCGGAGGGTGGGAACTGGAGAGGAGAATCTAATTCTGCTTTCACAAAACCCTTCCAGGGAGAGAGCAGCAGAACGGCAGCTGAAATCTCAGGGGGAGTGGTGTTTAGGTGGACCAGCCATGTCATGAAGGAAGTGCCCTTCCCAGTCTCCAGGGCTGGTCCAAAAAGGAACTGCAGCAGGGAAGCGGCTGAAACGGCGCAGAGCAGTGGCCGTGCACGCCTACAGCAGCTGCAGAGCCGGTCCCACGAAACCGCCTTTGCAATGTGACTGGAACATGCACAACGGATGATAATCAATCATTTTGTGCTTCGGGAAGCAGTCATGTTTTGATCCAAGTGCATAAACTGCACATATGTGTTAATCAAAGAAAAGGCGTTAGGCTAAACACAGATACCTGGGTTTTGACTGCTTCTGGAGGGAAGCCTGTTCAGTTTTCATCTGGCTTAAAAACATCCAGTTTGTAACAGATCTAACACTGCACATCTCCAAGGGAGGGTTCGTGCTGCAGAAATCCTGCTGCGGCACTGGCAAAGGAGCCAGCGGTGTCAGTAGCGTTACAGAATAATTCTGTTACAGAATAATTCTGCGCTAAGACTTTCAGATCAGAAATGCCTTTCCCACCAAAAAAAAAAAATAAATAAATAAATAAAATAAAATTGTGAGCAAATGCTGACGAAAATGAACACAGGAGGCTGGAATCAATCTCCCCAAGCATCCTGAGCAAGTCAGCCACGGAGCTGAGCTCCAGCTCGTGTCTGATAACCAGTGCTCTGCTCTGCCCCGTAAGCTGACCGCCCTTCCTGGGAAAAGCCCATCTCCTGGGGCAGGTATGCCCAGCACGGCTCCGCAGCGAGCCAGGTATCTGGTCAGCATTGGATCGAGAGGAGATAGAATCATAGAATTATAGAGTCATGGAATGGTTTGGGTTGAAGGAACCTTTAAAAGCCATCCAGTCCAACCCCCCCTGCCAGGAGCAGGGACATCTCCAACCAGATCAGGTTGCTCAGAGCCCCGGCCAACCTGGCCTGGAACGTTTCCAGGGATGGGGCATCCACCACCTCTCTGGGCAACCTGGGTCAGTGTTCTACCACCTTCAGTGTAAACATGAGATGATGCTCTTGGTCTTGCCCCACACACGCCACACCACTCACCTGCTCGATTTCTGGCTGGAGAGGACTGTAAAGAGGTCTCGTCTCCACGTGCTCCGGCACCAGCCCTTGCTTCCTCAGTGCGTACAGGGCGAGACGCTCCTCCACCGGACCCAGGTGCGGGTTGAGGGGTTTGCCATCCTCTGCCACAGAGCAGACAAAGAGCAGTGTTACACTGTGCCACGGCCATGGCTGTGCAGGGCCAGATTCTGATCATCTCACAGGAGCAAGCCATGCAGGCACCACCAGCACAGCTCAATGGCTGGCCCTGGTCCCTGCTCTGGTCCCCACTGCTCCCAGTGGGGCATTTGTGGCCTTTCATGAAAATGGGTTAGCACACAACAGCCGCAGCAAACACCGAGCCGTCCCTGAGCAGACCTGAAACCACCTCCACCTACTCAACCTACTCCACACCAGATCCTAAACCCTCTGGAAATAGGTCAGGCAAGACTTATCAATAATGGACATTTTTGCCTTCTTTGCCCCGGCATTCGGGATCCCTCGTTACACCCAGGTAGGGAGGATGGCTGGCTTGGTCTTGGACAAGCCTGCTCCTGCCTCCTCATCCCACATCCCACGTTGGGGCTGGTGGAGGACATCACCCCCGAGACGCTTGCCTTTCAGCCACGGTGTTTCAAGGCCATACACCTTCGAGGACCTTTGAAATGAAACGCGCTCCATAAATATTATTACAGCTCTGCAACTTTCAAGTGATATATCCCGGCTCCTTTCTTGGCAATATCTTGAAGTGGTTAACTTCAGACACATGGGCTATTTCCCAGGCGGTGGAAACCTGGCGCGCGCGCGTGTGTGTGTGTGTACGCACAGGAAAAAGAAAAAGCTCCTCTCAGAAAACAACAAATGTGGGGGTTATGGAATAACGGTCCGGGTGCAGTGCTTGTAAAACCCGTGCTCTCGTGTTTAATGGCTCCACTTTATACCGCCAGGTTCAGATCTGACACTGCTCGGCGAACACAGCTGGTTTCCAGATCTCCTCGAGGTCAAGCATCAGACTTTGTTCTGGTTTTTGAACTGATTGCCATTAAAGCCGGGGAAGGTGAAAGGCAGGGGCTGGTAGAGGGGGGAAGACCCCGTTCGTTTTAACACCTTTCCAGCCCTTGCTGAAAAACCTTTCATATAATGAGAGGCTGCAAAGGAGCCGTCGCTTCCCCACTCCTCCTCCTCTGAAGGGGAGAACCAGGAATTTGGGCCTTGATTCCCAAGAGCAGGGAGAGGGACCGGTCCTGGGCCATGTCTTGTCTCATGCCTCTGCAGGCCGCATCCTCCTCGACGGCTCGCAATACTGTGCCTTAATAATTAAGTGGCCTTAATGAAGTCAAACTGCAGCTCCTGGGCCATTTACTGTGGGGTTTCACCTCCTCCCTGGGCCAAAATATCTTTTCCGTGCTTTAAAGCAGAGTTTTCTCTAAAAGGCAAACTTCTTCCCACCAGGATGCCAATTAGACACGTGCAAGTTGATGCCTGTGATACTGCTGGTGCTGGTGGGGTTTTGTGCAAACAAGAAAATGCCTCCCCAACACCGGGTGCTACATGCTCCTGGCTGGCACGGGGCGATTTCGCACATCCAGCCAGAGCACACGCCCCACAACGCGAGGCGTGGTGGGACGTGCTGGGCACTGTGTGTATGATATTGTCTCCCTCTAGTGCCTCCAGCCCCAAAACGCAGAGATACAAACTGCAATGGCTCTTCCAGGACAAGCAGCAGCTGGAAGACCAGGCTGGAGCCTCTCAGGCTGCGATGGACTTTGCTGCTCCCAGCTCACGTGCGTTTGGTTTGCTGCAAGCGGCAAAGGGCAGTCGCTCAAGGGCACGGTTAATGCAACTGGATGGCAAAGCTGGGCTCAACTCCAGGGTTTGGTGCAGATCCAACGTCAACCCGCAGCCTTCGGGGCAGAGCCAAGCTTGGGAAGGGTGCAGAGTCAACCTCAGCAGCGAGGTGAGGAGGACGGGGACGTGCCCATCACCCACTCCTCGCCTCCACGATAAATCCCTCATCACGATACCTTCATGACCTCCAACTCCATCCCTTGCTCTGGATAAAGGAAAGCTATTTGCAACCCCGAAGCAGCCCCGTCACCTTACCCAGTTCAGAGAGGATGTACTCTTGCTCCCTGAAGATGATGCGGTCGGACTTGTAGGTGGGAGCCTTGTAGTTGTGCTGCAGGGAGAAGAGGTGAAGCAGCTGGGAAGGACGGAGTTGGTCTCGCCACTGGTTGGGTCCAGAGCTGAAACCAAACAGGAGGGAAAACAGCAGCTCAACAAGTGATGAAACTTCTTCCATCCTCAACAAAGGGGCCACAGCAGCGCTACACCGAAGAGGGCTGATCTGAGTTGGTGCTCACTGGTGAATGGGGCCGCACGTCCCGCGTCCCACTCAGCCCCAGCTTGTAGGGCTGGGGTGCCCTCATAGCCTCCCCAGCCCCACCATGTCACCTTTCAGCTGGCCCTGTGCATTGGGGGTGTCCTCACCGCGATGCGCCCAAGAGGCATCTCCCCAAGGAGATTTCTGCTATTTGAAACATTTCATGCTTCTGGAGGAGAGCCAGGGCTCAGGGAAGTTCCTCCAGTGCGGGGCTGCTCTGGGGTGAATCTGTTTCTCAAGACAATTCTCTGGTGAAGTACAGCACCGGTCAGTCCCCCTGGGACAGCCCTGGACCAGCAGAAACCTGGGCAGAAGCATCACCCCGGTCCCCATGGCCAGCTCGGCACCACACAGCCCCGGCAGCTACGGAGAACCAGTGCCCGAGCCTGCGGAGGGACCTACATGCAGTAGGTTTGGGGGAGGCCACAGCGCGCCCCATATTTTGACAGGAACCGGTTCTCCAGGTCTATGATGGTCTCCCCAATTTTCTCATCCTTCGACAGGAGGTCGTAGTCGTAGAGCGTGATCTTCAAGTCCTTCTCCAGGGGCAGAGTGCAGCTCAGCTCGAACATCCTGGGCAACGGGAGCCGAGAAATACCCATGAGATGGAGGATCATGGGAAATGGACCCACACACCATCCCAGCCCACCAGGAAGGACAATACACCCCCCACGCATCTTTGCTGTGTTGGTCCAGTACTACTGGTGCTGTGTTGTACTGGCTTATCGTGTGGACGTGCACTAAGCAAGCCTGCCTTGGGGTTCTCTTTGCCTGGTCACACTACCCTTGAGCAAACTTTGCCCCTGCTAAGTTTTTCCATCTGCTAATTGGACATGATGGTCACTGCAACATCCAAGGAAAAGTGTAGCAGGTGAGAGCCGGGAATCATAATTGCCATGGAATTTGAAAGCGGGAGAAATGATAGCTTTGGAAAACCATCTGCTCTTAGAGTCCACAGAGTAAATGTCCAAAACGTGAGTCAAGCCTGCTTGGGCAAGCTTGTGGTCAGCGTGAGACTGACCCCTAAGCCTCTTTGTCCTCTCTTCCCAGTCCTGAGCACTTTTCTTCTGTGCTGCTTCCTCTGCCATCATTACATCACAGTCCACATATTGACACAAAATAAAGCAAGAGCAAACCTTCCTCTCCCTCTTCAAATAAAGGGACAAACCACCAAGACCTCGCCAAAGCACATCTTCCCAAAACACAACATCACAATCCAAATAGAGTTGGTGCTTGTGGGTGTTGGCGATGTGGCAGGTGGTAGGAACCGGGGAGCAGGACGGTCCAGGTCTGACCCAGCACTACCAGGAACCCCTCCACCTGCTGCTGAAAGGCAGGCAATGCTGGGGAGAAACACGATGCCCATTCCCACCGCCAGCACCCACCCCGCAGCAGCTTTTAAGGAGGGGAAGTGAGTGATTATGCCACCAATTAAGAGTGCGGGAGGAACTGGGGTCAGCAGAAAGTAATTAGCTAAAGCTGGATGGCGGCCAGCCGCCCGGGGAAAAGCTCGTGAAACAAGAGGTTTAACAGCCGCCAGCAGCCAGGACCTCAGTTTTACATCGTGCTGTAAAGACCGGGTGGGAGGTGCAGCACACTGTCTAGACGGGCTCTGGCCGGGAGCCAGGCCTGGCGAGGAGGACTTGCTCTGCCAAGCAGAGCTCGCCGCGGTCTGGCTGTGGGCTGTGTGACAGGGCTACAGGTCCTCTGTAGTATCGCCCTCGCCGTCCCGCTCCCTTTTCCTCCATCCTTGCAGACGGTCTGCCTCCCTTTCCATCTTGCTTTGTTGGGCAGGTGTCACGGTATGGACAGCCTCAGCTGGCGAGAGCCACCTGAGAAAACCAGCTGGACATCTCGTGGGGTAGGGCTTGACCCCTGTTTGTGCCGAAGCATAGCCCACTACGTCTAACCTCAGCTCTGCTGGGAGACCAAAGTCCTATCGGCACTTGGAGGCTGAGCACCAGGTTTTCCTCTAGCTCCCTCCACTCTGCTTGGTCCCTGTGGTGCTTCTGGCTCTGATGAATACTGTTTTCTGAAAACAACATTGTCTTTTGCCTTTTATCAGAAGTTTGTGGCCCCAGTGTGAGGCAAACAACCCAATCAGTCCATATCATGTTTATAGATAATTCTTTTTCAGAGCATCTGATTTTGAGGTGTCCTATGCCACAGCCTAACTAAACAGGTCTCCATTCATCATGTCTTTTCTTCAGACATTCAACCTGAGTGCCTAAATGAGGAGCAGAGTTTCCCCAGACTCTCTCTATCACCACTGGGATGAGGCAGATGCCTCCACAAGGGAACCTCAGGTCTAAAAAACCCTCCTGATGTCTTTGTTGTTGACAGAGCAGACCCTGTCAATGCCCCATGGCTCAAAAGTCACAGGGAGAAGATGAATCAGAACCATGGTGGGTAGGATGGTGGTCGAGCAAAGGCCACTTCAGCAAGGGTGGACATGAGGCGAGAGCATGCCATGGGAATCACAGATTGGTTTGGGTTGGAAGGAACCTTTAAAGGCCATCCAGTCCAACCCCCCTGTGCAAGGAGCGGGGACATCTCCAACCAGATCAGGTTGCTCAGAGCCCCATCCAACCTGGCCTTGAATGTAGGTTGGAATGGGAATCTCTGGCTGGCCCGGCCCTATTCCCTCAATAAGACATAAAAAATCATAAGGACTCCAAACGGAATCAAGACTTACTTTCCAAAGACAGGCTGCAGCGTACAGGGGAGGTAATTATCTTGGTCATTTATGGATTTCTTTCCCACTGAAATCTTCACGTAGGGATCGCACTAAAGATGGGCATGAAAATAAATGCAAGAAAGAGTCATTGCACAGCAATACTGATGGTGAAGGCCTTCTTCTCCCCAGACTCTGCCTCCCCTTCTCCCAGCAAGTAGGATCTTCCACCACCCTTGACAAACGCCTGTTTTCAGGGACAGTTTGGCCATTAACTCTGTACTACAAATCTGTGATCACTGGCAAGAGCTCCCTGCACGGCGATGCCCTTTTGAGGATGACCAAGGGACCAGTCAGCAGTGTGAGACAAGGGTCCGAGCTCTTCTGAGTCCAATGGGATGGAAAAGCAATAAAAAGCATGAAAAAAACTGCTTATGGCTTCTTCGGTGGGCTGGGCTTGCTCTGGAGGCCTCAGGATGTTCATGTTCTCATCTGAGTCGCCAATTGTGGGGGTCCATCGAGGTCATCATTTTTTAAGTTTGAGGTCTACTCAAAAATAGATTTACAAATGTAGGGGACTGAAATGTCAAAGGAAAAATGCTTTTTTTTTCCCAAAATGTGGCTCAAAACCATTTATTTCCAAGACACTGCAACCACTTTAAAAAAAAAAAAAAGACACGTACTTTAACATAAAGCCTCATTGTGCATCTGAATATTTTATCAGATATTTTCACGTTTTTAGCAAATTTTTAAGTTTCTGTCTCACAACTAAAACTATTCCGGGAAACCAGCATAAATTTGAAAAGCGGTTAAATTAACTCGAGTCAGCATTTTTGCCAGGAGAAGACAAAATAAAGAAAAAAAACAACTTCATCTGAAAGACGTCACCCAGCTTGAGTCCAGTAGCTGGAGAGACCTTCCGTCCTACCTCACATTTTCTTTTTTTTTTTTTTTAAGGCAAATATATTGACTAGTTATGCTCCCTGGAAAAAAACACCCAGGCCAAGTTCCTCATCATTTTGCCTTGAATTGTAGATTTTTTTAAGAAGCAAAGGATGGAAAAGCAGTGCTGGGGGAAGGTCTGCAGTGTGAGGATGGACCGGGCACCCAGGGCCTTTTGTCTCCCCTTGGCTGTTAGGAGGTTTAGGAGATATCACAGCACAGGGGGAAAGACTGTGGGTCAAACTTGGGTTGGTTTCGGTTTTCAGTGTAAAAAAAAAAGCTTTTTTTTCTGCTCCTTCTTTTTGATCTGCAGGCATCTCTTATGGGACACTTCTAAGAAATTGAAAACTTTCATTCCACGTCCATTTTGATGAAAAAGAGCAGAGGGGTTTTGTTCATGTCAAAATATTTCCCATACTTTTTATTTTTTTTTACTTTTTCCCTATTTTCCAGTGGAACAAAGAGAGTTAAGAAGGATTTTTCCCAGAGTTTTTTAGCAAAGTGAAACAAAATGAACATTTTCTTTTTGAACCAACACAATTTTCTTCTTGCACTGAATTTTTCTTCCACGCTGGCAAAGCTTTGCAAAAAGCAGTCATGTGAAAGACATAATTTTGTTTCCTTTGGCACCAAGATACAAAAAAATCTCCAACTCATTTAGCTATTTTAACTAGCCCTACTGAAAAATCCCTCAGGATGGGGAAAGAGTTGGCTCCTGGAATTCCCAGATGTTGCAACGGACTCAGAAAGAAGGGGCAGATTTTCTCCTTTTTGCTGCCACCACTGTTTCTAAATTTTAAACCATAGACCCAAATTTTGATCAATTAGGGCTGACCTGTTGAAAGAGCCCACCCCGTGAGCCAACACTGAGGTGCACCAGAGCTTTCCCCAGCGAGATACCTTTCCATTGGCATCCTTGGGCTGGAGGTCAAAGGCCCGGATGATGTAGACCCTGACAATACACTCCTGGGGTCCTCTGGCCGGCAGCTGGTGGAATTGCCGAGGTGGCATTGGGACTCGCGGGTCATCCGGGAG
The DNA here is from genome assembly GCA_011801015.1 of Ardeotis arabs. Classification (NCBI taxonomy): domain Eukaryota; kingdom Metazoa; phylum Chordata; class Aves; order Otidiformes; family Otididae; genus Ardeotis; species Ardeotis arabs. The sequence continues at coordinate 7,391 of JAAGAY010006334.1, read as the reverse complement.
AGGGTAAATTTTGAATGAACCCTGTGAAGGACAGATATGTTCAGCTGTGCTTGTACACCCACATGTGGAGATGGGTCTTGTGTGAGCAGGCTTGCAACAACAGTCTGTATGGTTGGATAGAATCACATGGTTTGGATGGGAAGGGACCTTCAAAGCCCACCCAGTCCAACCCCCCTGCAAGGAGCAGGGACATCTCCAACCAGATCAGGTTGCTCAGAGCCCCGTCCAACCTGGCCTTCAATGTTTCCAGGGATGAGACAGCTACAACTACTCCAGTGCTGGGGACAGAGCCCAGATCCTGACCTTCTCTGCTAGACCAGACCACGTCCTGTCAGGCTCTTCACGGCCAAGGGAGCCAGGAGCAGGGTGGTGAGCTGCCCGAGTCATTCATCCCTTGCCTGAACATGGATGCAAACTCTAAGTCTGCACAGAGCCACTCCAGAAGTTTGTCCTTTACTTCTTCTACTTCACTGTCCTTTGAGCCTTCACGCTGTTAAAGAGGCGTGAAGGAGCCTTGCTATGAATCAGCCCCCTGAGATTTCCTCTGCAGGGACGGTTTTAAGGGTTCCTGAGTGAGGCAGCTGGTTCCTGAGAGAGGGATGGGACAAAGAGAAAGAAAGTGCAAAAATTTACAAGTGTTTTATTCACCAGAGCTAACTTCCGCCCAGTGAAGTGGCAGGAATCCATCTCTGGGTATTGTTTGGGGGAGGAGAGTGCTGAGTAAGAGAAGGATTTAAAAAAAAAAAAAACACCTAGAAAAATTGAATCCCTCTTCTCTCAGCAGGTTGTTCAGACTGAGCCCAGTAGTCTACTCTTATGGCCCATTTCTCACTGAAGTCCTACCCAAAACCAGTTAATTGGCATCATCCCACGCAGCAGCAAGACCTTCCACCTAGCAGCATGTGTTCCCGGGTACCAGTACAGGCAGAAGGAGAGACCACCACACCTTGAACTCCCCCACGACCGAGGGGTCATCATTCCAGTCCTGCGACCGGCCGCGGTACAGCTTGAAGGTGTGGCAGAAGTCGGAGAGATGCTCAAAGTCCTCCACATTCTCCAGCTCTGTCTCGTAGACCTGGGGAGGGAGAGGTGGGGAGATGATGAAGAACAGACCTTGGGCGGCCCTACAATAAATAACAGCACATCGCAGAAGACTCAGGCTAAGCCAAGGTCTCACAGAGGGTTCTCCATCAGCCAAAGAGACCTTCCTGCTGGGAACGTTTTCCTTAAGTTCTTCCCCATTTGAGTCCTATTTGAGCCCCTGTGTTAATTTTAGCACTTTTTGTAGCAGGGTGCCTAAATCTTTCCCTACCCTGAGCAATCTCTGGCTTTCCTCGTTGTTCCCAAATACACTTCAGGGTGGCAGCTCCCCATCCCCTCTGCCACTTAGAAGTGACAATTTATTGAAGAGTGCGAAGTGGAAAGTTACCAGAAAGGATTTTGCAAAGATAATTGGGTTTTCAAAAGAGTTATTTTTTAAAACAAAAGTATCTTCTCTCTGGGGAATTTTTTTTTTTTTTGTCTGGGGAGAAAAAAAAGTCTAAACACTCCAAAAAACCCCAAAATTTGTGGAAAAAACATCAGGGAGCGTGAAGGTCCAATGAGCCAGAACCAGCCAAGGCCACTTACCTTCAGGGTGTCAAAGCCCCTCTCCAAATAGCAGCCACATTTTTCCCTCTCTCCCGTGGAAGCATAGAATTTGCTCCACCAGTCAATGAATTCTTCCTCCTGGCAGCAAGGGATACCAGGGTTACACATCTCCACGAGCAAACCCCGGCGCTCAACGACGGCTGCACCTCCCATCATCGCTAGAGGTGTGCACCAGCCCCATGGCACAGCCTGGGTTTGGTGGGTCCCTGTCCCGCAGAGGCGATGAACCCAACCTGCAGCTCCTCACTGCCTGGTTTCAAGGTGCTTTTGGGACGCTTCCAGCCCAAACCCAGCTGTCGCGGCCACAGCAACGCCATGGGCCTGGAGCTGTCAGCAGAGAGGGTGATTCTCCATGACAGGGTGAGGGGGAGCTCACCCTGTCATGGGTGCAGCGTTTTTTAGGACAGGGGCAGACGTTGGCCAGTTTGGGTGGTGGTCTTCACAGGACCTAGTGCAGGACCACAGAGGGGATGAGAAAAATCAGCACTCGTGCTAACGTGTTCCCGGCAGCCTGGAATTCAGGGAAGGTGGAGAGCTGCTCTTAAACTCAGCCTCTGGTTTAGGCTTTGCCTGGGAGGTTGTGGGGTTTCTGGGACAGGGATTGCCTCTCTAGTTTGTGCGTCAGCACCCCCAACCTCCCAATCCAAATCAAGCACAGCGACAAACACAAAATGCACACACTTCCACTAAAAAAACACGGTTCTCAGGCGCCGCACCTCTCAGGAACAGCGTAAACCTCTTGTCAGTGCCATTGTACGGAGAAACGGGCAAACCCCGAACCACCCCAGCCTCAGCACCTCGCAGCGCGCAGCCGCAGCGCCGGGAAGGAGCATCCGCCTCATCTGCTACGCAAATTGGATTTCGGCTCCCAGGATGCTCTCCCAAGAGGAAAGCCAGCTGCAGCAAATGTATATATTCTATAAAAGCACCGTTTCTGAAATTTGTACGAGCAAAGATGCAGGGGCTCTGACTGTGATTCATGAAACATTCCTGAAAAATAATGATGTCTTATTTTAGAAGTCCACAAAATTCCATCACACTGACCTAATGGAGGAATCAGAATAGAGGTTTATTGAATTTATATTTTAAGCCAACGGTGCAGGCTTTAAATTGCTGTCTTGAATAGACATTGTTTTTAATAGAAATATTACATAAATTAACTCTGAGGCCTCTGCTGCCTCCCTTTTTTTAAAAAAAAAAAAAAAATTGCCTTTCATCACTTCCCCTGTTTTATTGTCTAAAACGTTACACTCTGACCGTCGTGGCTTTCTTACGGCATTCCACAGGTACTGGGTTACAAAGAAAGCACTTAAACTAATCTGACGACTTACCCATGGTATCTTCTGCAGCCCCAAGACAAAGAATTTGGTTAGACGTTTTTGCTGATTTCTACTGATGTTACCAAAAAAAAAAAAAAAAAGGAGGAAGAAAAAAAAAAAGGAGGCAAGGGGAGCAGCTGGAATGTTACTAGCGAAGGACATTAACTCATTTGCCTGCAAATGGGAAAGCCAGGGGACGGAATGGCTCCACCGCGCGAGCGGCTGAATCCAGGGGTTTCATTTAGCAACCAGGCAACAGCCAAAATCACCCCCATGTTTGACCTTGGGCAGGGTACGGATGGTCCTCAGAGGTGGGGTCTGTGCCCCGAGCCCTGGCACCACCAGCTGAGGGACCTCAAGCATCCTGCAAGCCCTCTCCAACTTTCGTGTGGAGCCCACGGGGCGCACGCCCAAGGGTGAGCATCGCTTGGGGATAAATTTCACATCAAGCAACTGACGGCTCAAATTTTGGCTCAGGGAGAAGCTCCCTCAGATGCAGTCATGGTTCTCAGAAGATTTGCTGTCTCCCCATCCCTGTTCACACCCTCTTCCCTCACAACCTCAGCTCCCTTCCACCAGGGACCACTGTGATCTGGGCTGGCACCTGCATCCCTGAGACTGGAGCCGGGATTGCAAACACTTCCCCATTCCGTACTGATGTAAAGTGAAGACCTTTCAAGCCCTAGGGCACCCAGCTTTGGCATCTTCTGCTAAAATGGAAAGGTCAACGCTTAACACAGGAGCAGCCAAAGAGGATCCAGGACCACTTCACCAGGCAAAAGCCTGGGTGGGACCATTTCATCAGTTCTCCAGCAGCTCCATGAGCATCCAGGGAAGGGGCAGCCAGAGAGCCCCTTCCAGGGGGACATCCCAGAAGAGAGGAATGTCCTGTGGCCAAAAGCGTGGCATTTCCAAAACTAAAGACGTTCAGATTTTTTTTTTTTTTTTCAAAATGCCTTTAAACCCGGAATCTCACCAGCAGCCTGCAGCTTGGAACATTTCTGGGATTATGGCTTGGACACGGCAAAAGCACTCAGACACATGCTTATCTTCAGTCGAGCGCGCAAATCCCTCCAAAGCCAACGAGGCTCTTCAGACGCAGCCGTAAGGGCGGTCTGGACCCGGCCTTGGCTCAGCAGAGCCAGCAGCCGCTGGCCACTGACCACCGTCAGACCGCAGGGAAGGAGGCGTAAGCCGTGCCTGATCTCCACGTAGGACTTTTACCCAGGGCTGTGCCCATTGCTGTTGGAGTATTGGAATTCTTCCCTCCCCTGGACCCCAAAACGCAGACCTGTCTCATCCCGGCAGCTCTCGGGGCGTTTTCCATCTCATTTTATTTTATCTGGGGGGCGAATACACCGGTTTTAACCTAATTTTTGTCAGGGAGGCTAAGCCAGAGTGATTTTCTCCCTGCCACCCAAGGTTTCCTGCCATCCTCACCTTACAGGTAGGGGAAACTGAGGCACGGACAGGTTAACGTTCAGACCGCAAAGCCAGGAGAGCAGAGCAGGTGTGAGACAACTTAAGCATTAATACTTCTGCTTGCTCTTCTGGCGATTACACCCTTCCCTGCGGGAATACCGATCACTATGGCCACAGCAAATGGCTATGAGGGAGCTGAGCCACTGCCTGAGTCTCAAATGCACTCGCACCTCCCATCTGGGAGGCAGATTTCCTGCTACGGGGAAGCTCTGCAGCTGGGATGAGAAGATGCCTCTAGAAACAGCTTGGACCTTTACAGATGCGGCTCCCCAGCTGTTTGGTACCACGCTTTTGCAGATGTCACCCCGCATCTCGGCCTTGGAGAGGGCGGTGTTATCATCCTCTGCTCCGGCGCAAAGGCAGCCTGGTCAGCCCAGCTCATCACCCGACCAGACCAACCCAGCCCAGCCCAGTCCTCCCACAGGCGTAGAAAACTCCAGCGGAGAGGCCGTGGCCAACAGCTGGGGAACACAAAAAATGTCTTTAAACACCGCAGCTGCGCTCCTCGGGGTTTTCCGACCACATCCTAAATCCTTCTGCTGCTCTGCCCAGCATCGCTCCAGAGGTCAGCACACCCAGGCAGGAAACCCAGCGGCTGGCTGCCGCGGGAGGCATCCTCGGGGCGGTTCTGTGGTGGAACAACTGCAGCAAAGCCCACCAGCCGCCCACCACCCAAGCAAGGTGCCAGCTGTCCTCCTGCCCAAGACACCGGCGTGGAGGTGTCACAAACTGGGCTTGGGACCTCACGCCTGCCAGACCTTGGCAGCTGAGGGGAAGCCTTTTTCCTGTCAACAGCCTCCCCCTGTCCTTGAACGCCAATCTCTTTCCAAGATGGACCTGTCTTTGGGTTCTCCTTGGGTTGACCTGGTCCTTCCCCCTGGTTGCCTCAGCCTCTCCCAGGGACCAGCAGCAGCAGCGCGCAGAAAGCAGTGCTGAAGGGAGGAGGAGAAAACCACGCGCATCCACACAGGGAGGCTGCAAGAGGGCTCGGCTTCTCCTTCCATCAACCTCAAGGTGTGAACTGTCAGATCTTCATAACGAGAAATTATCCATTTCTGGCTATTTCCCTTTTTTTTTTTTCACCATACCGCTAATTTTGCTCAGAAGCGGACAAAACTTTGTTTTCAGTGCATTTTTTCCATCCTGTCCCATCAGCCTACGTTTAGCCATGTTCACCCGAAGGCAGCCACCCACGCACCTCCTTGCCACCATTTTTCCTCTGTCTCACAGCTTATATTTGGGGATGCCTTCCCCTACAGCCCCGGCGGGTGGAAAGCCAGCTTGCCATGCAGGTTGGTCCAGGAGGGCTTTCACCCATCTCCCATGTCAGTGCCGCGGGCTGGCCCCCAAACACCAGGAAAAAACGACAGCAGGAACGTGCCAAGGGCAACGCCGGGCTGCAGAGTGGGTTGGCGACCATTTTCGGCAGGAGATATCCAACACCAAGAGCTCTTCCAGCTAGCAGTAACAGGATAAGCCGTAAAATATGTGCTCTGATTTGGAACTAGCAAACACAGCAAATAACCAATTATTCCAAATAGTTTACAGATTTTGACTTTTTTTTTGTTTTTGGCTTAGCTTTGCTAACTTGTCATTTGATGGGTTATTTGTATTTCTTACAACCAAAGCGTCGCAAACCAAAAATAACGGTACAAGTAACTGTGTAGAAAGCACCTTAGAGTGCTTCTCAGGGGAGAACAGAGGCTCCTCATTGCAGTTTCCCAGCTCAGAGGTGTCTGAAGGCTCCTCATGAGCTCCTCTCCTCTGGGGGATGCTCAGGAACCGCCCGAATCCTGCTCCTGCTCCGCCAAGCTGGGGCTGGTGGAGAGGAGACCCTGCCAGACCAGTTCACAGCTGGGAATGCAGGAGCTGCGTGGGCATTAACCACGCGGGAAGTCCTCTGCAAAGGGTGCTCTGCGGCTCTCCCGCACACCTGGGTCCCTCCACTTCCACCCACATCGGGGCTTTCACACCAACCCCACGTTTTCACTCAACGGCGCTTGAAAACTCATTTGTACTTCTCAGGAGAAGGAGCCTCTGCCTCATCGATCTCCCTGAGCATCTGCCTGAGCAGGGTGGAGAAGACACGCACAAGGACACCCTGCCAAAGGGCACTAGGGCCCTCAAAACCCTTTGGTGGCAAACAGGTGCTTTGCAAAATGCAGCGTATCCTCCCCAAATTTATCCTGCTTATTCCTTGCTCGTGCAAGCAATTTTCTGATAACTCACAGCTGTATCTACAGGCGTTTTAAAGTGATTCTTCAGAAGCATTTCTGTCTTTCACCCTTTGAACATGACTGAATCACTTGAACTCCAGAGGGCCGAGCCAGGATTTCAGCGCGGTGGGAAGGGGACAGATCTGGAGGAGACAAAGGGGTCTACGAGACATCGGTGTTGCAAAATCATCTCATTTTGCTTATGCCAAAGATTCCCAGGAGGGACAACAGCGGGACGAAGGGCCAACTTCTGACTTTGTCTAGGAGGACTTCGGCAGCAGCAGCACCGCAGGAGTGCGAAGAGAGGCCAGATCAAAAAGAGTTTGTGAACGAGGTTATAAGCAAGTGCAGATTAAGTGCTTGGATTCGTGCAGGCTCCAGGCAGAGCCTGGCTCTGGTAGCCCTGACCTGATGTCCCCATCACGCTATCACTTCTCCACAGCCTTTACCCCCAGGTAGGTGTAGGGGATTGCTGCCACAGGGAGCAGAGGCGATGCCCATCGCCCGCCTCGGCAGCTCTCCAGGTCCTCCTGGCAATGCCTGCCCCATTTTCCAGATTTGTTGATGGGTCTGGGGTTTTTCAAGGTTCATAGAATCACAGAATCACAGAACGGTTTGGGTGGGAAGGGACCTTCAAAGCCCATCCAGTCCAACCCCCCTGCCAGGAGCAGGGACATCTCCAACCAGATCAGGTTGCTCAGAGCCCCGGCCAACCTGGCCTGGA
>JAAGAY010006331.1:0-15519 GCA_011801015.1 Ardeotis arabs | reverse complement strand
ATCCCTGGAAACATTCAAGGCCAGGTTGGATGGGGCTCTGAGCAACCTGATCTAGTGGGGGATGTCCCTGCTCCTTGCAGGGGGGTTGGACTAGATGACCTTTGAAGGTCCCTTCCAACCCTAACCATTCTATGATTCTATAAGTTTGGAAGTTTCTCTAGAAAAACAGATATAAAAAAAATCCATTTCTCTGTTCTCCCTCAATTTGTCCCCCTTAAGAATCAAGATCAAGAAGATTAGGTAAAATAAATAATCTGGAAACTAACCAGAGGAAAATGTTTAACATGGAGATCTAAATATTCCCCACAGTGTGGGGATCAAATATTTCCAGAAGTTTTTCCTTCTTCCTCCTTTATAACTTCTAATATAGACAGATGCTTATGACTCATTGCACAAAGAAAGTTATCTAATCAGTTGCTAGCATCAACACTAACAACGTTTTTTACCAAATACTTAGAGTAGTTTAGATCTCAGACATGCCTAAAAGTAAAAGCCATCCCTTCCAACACCTGCTTTCCATTTACCAGCAGTGGTAAATGACACCGTTATATACAGAGACCAGTTACAAAGTACAGCACAAGAAAAGCAGGAGGGAGGCAGGAGCCAGTCTAAAAGATTTAGTTTGCAACTCCATCCCATTAGTGACTTAGCATTTTACAAAGACACTCTATGATGCCTTTAGAAAAGGCTATTATTAGTCTATGTATTTCTGTCATAGAAACCTTCACAGACATATTACTCTATCTGAAGTTTCTGTAAGATTATTCGTTAAACTGATTTGTCAAATTTGAATAAGCCAGGAAATAAGAAAACTTGAAGTTACCAAGTAGCTCAGCATAGTTTTAGTGCACCAAAAAAAAGTTATTACTTGCAGATCATAATTCATTCTTTCTTTACTTCGGTTACTTGTTTGTAAACAAAGATGTGATTTTATTTTAAATCAGCTTCTTTCAGACCACTTATAGATTGCTTCCCCCCTCCACACAAATTCACTAGTCCAAAACTTTTTGCTAAAATAAAGTGCTCATATTATTTCAGATCTATTTCAGTGCTTTTCAACGGACTTATCCGTATTCTTTTTTTTTTTTTAAAAAAAAAAAGTGGAATAAAATTATTTCAGGGTGTACTTCCAAGCTTCCTAGTGTAACTTTAGAATAACAACAACAAAGTGGTTTTATTTTTAAAGGTTAAGACTATTCTAATGACTGCATTTCATGTTTTATTCAGTCTGCTGAAGTCTGAATTTACTAATTACAATTGTGAGTTCATCTCTGCCATTATATTGAGCGATTTCTGTCTATCATTAAAAAACAGGCCTCACAAGTGAAAGGATTAAAAAAATGTAGCAGAGAAGAAAAAGGAGTGGGGGGAATAATTCACTTCAGGCACCTCTAGAGATTAACAATTTCATATATATATAAAAAAAAGAGACAAAAAAAAAAAAAGTCACAAAAAAACACCCCACCACACCTAAACCCATCAGGATACTTACTGGCAAGGATCTCTTTCCACCACAGTTATCAGCTGTCATGATTGTGCCTATGGCTCCCTCCTCACTTAAAGCTCCATGTAAACCTGCAGGAGCTCCACTTTCAGCAGTTTTTGGGGTTTCTTCTAACTGTAGAAGATTCAGAGGAGAACTACACCTTGACTGGAACAAAGGTGGTGAAGCCTGGTCTTGAGGACCCACTGACTGTGGAGTGCAGGACCGGGATTGCTCATTTCGTGGCTCTGTGACAGGAACCTTTTCACTCTCAGCTGGTGCATTATAATGGAATGGCTGTGTTGGAAAAAACGCCTGTTGTGGGAAAGGGCTAGGTGTAGCAAATGGTGGCTGCGTTGAAAATACTGTCTGTGAAGAGAAAGTAGAATGGGCAGGGAAGTTGGGTTGGCTGTGGTACAGTGTTTGAGGTAAGTTACTGTTCATCTCTGGGTAGACATAGTTGGGGAGCACAAGAGCTACAACAGGTGTCATGAGGGGTGCAGAGAACTGGGATGGTTGCACAGGGCAAGTATTTCCAGAGTCTGGCAACTGATTAAAACCAGAGAGTGAAGTCTCTGGAGCTGGTGGCACAGTCCCTGCTGCTGGAAAAACAGGAAGTGGATAGGCAGGCATAACAGTAGGAAAAGACATTGCTGAATAGCTTGCTTGTGAGGTGTCTGATGGTGACCAAGCCGTAGTATTTAAACCTTGAAGAGGGAACCGATGGGGGAATTTAGTTCCAGAAGTTGTACTGTCTGAAGACTCCTGTGGTTTAATGCGCTTTGATTTCCTGTTCTTTCCACTTTTCTTCCAAGGCTGATCCATTCCAGAAGTGCCATTTCTTTGTCCACGGCCACCTGAAAATAAAAAAAAAAAAAAAAAATCATTCAAAAAAACCCAAAACAAACTGTCAGGAAGGATCCTAGTTGCAATCTGATGGATCCCTTTCACCTTGTCATCCCTAGAAGTTGCTCAAAACTGCATTTCTGGCCTTAGCCTAACCAAGTAGAAGCATTTGGGAAGGGGTCAGGTTCACTTTTACCTCTAGCACAAGAGCTGAGCTAACTGGGCTATGAAAGCCATGCTGACACACCATAGAAGAAGAGACCAGCAGTGGATCAAATCAGGCTCAAATGTGTGTCACCCAAACAGCACAAAGCTGCAAAACACTGGCTCCCAGAGGGGAAAACTTCTAATTACTCCAGTAATAACAATGAAAGCAGTATGGGACAAGACTGAAAGCATTTCCAGAGTTAAGGTCATGCAGGTCTGTAATTGAAAAGGTTGGGGGGCAGGAGGAGAAAAAGTGCATATAAAGAAAATAATTTCCTGAGGGGAAAAAAGCATGCTACCTTTACAACCTTATTTTAGGAGCAGTCTGCACCAAGCAACTCTTCCCTAGGTGAATACTGTCAGTTCATCTGATTACAAATATGTGAAAATCCATAAAATATCTTCTGGTACTAAAAGCTGCTCAAACTTTTAGTTTGTCTAAAGCTTGTTTATGCTGAAAGTTTGTCAAGTATTAAGAACAGAAGGGGAATGAAGGGTTCCAGAACAGGTTTTCTAAATCAAGGACCTGCATAATTACTTAAATAAAAAAAAAAGAAAGATAAGAATCTGCAAAAAAATGCTTGGCAGTGTCTGACTTCAGTTCCAAGTCAAGTCAGGATTGAAATGGGAACAAAGTCAGATCAGTATCAAGTACTTCTGAAAATACCACCCAGAGTTCTTAGTTCTAACAAACAAAACAATCTCACTATTACGGTTAGCCTGTGCCATTTTCATCCCACTGATCACGTTATTAACTTAAAGGCAACCAAACAATTATCAGATTATTTCACTAATTGCACAATAGTGGAATGGGGGAAAATGGAGGTAAAGCAGAGGGGCTGAAAACAAAACCAAATCACAAAACTGAAATAGAAAGACAGACAGAAGGAAAAGAAAAGCAAGGGAACACAAGCACAGATACAGTAAAGCAAACACACTAAAGCATGCGGTTTGTGCCTTAGAAGTAGATATGTGACAGTAATAGTATAGCGAACAGATAAAAATTCAAAACATTAGTTACTAAAATATCAGTTATTACATTAAAAGCTATATTCCACTCCCAATCTTCAAGGCAAGACTTACCAGAAAGAATTTTTCTGTGGACTTTAAAAACAGCATGCAACTGTCACTATTCACAGTCGCCCCACAAAACAGCTACAAATGGAAATGCCCTCTCAACAGGATTTACTTCCTATATAAATACAAGTTTTATTGTGAAAACTATTGCCATACCACGTTCACCAGGCCGTCCTTTTGGTTTATCTTGTAAGTAGTAATTGCAGTGGGACTGAAAAATGTTAAATTTCTTGATCTCTTTAAACTTATTCAAAAAGCTCTGCTCCTCTTTTTGCGTATGCACTGCAAGGACTTCCTTTGTAAGTCCCAGTTTTTTAAATGGCTCCTTTTCTTGATTTACATGTGCAGAGCTGGATGGAGGGGCAAGAAGTTGTCCATCTAAGAGTTCTGCTCCACTTGGACCATCTTCTATCATTTCTACAGAAATAGGAGAAAAAAAATAAATCAAGATGAAGTAAAAAAAGCTCTGTATTTGCATTTTTAAGCTATTATAATTCTATAATTATTTTGCTGTATGTTTAAGATATCAATTCTGTCTCCATTCATTCTATTTCCATAGGAACATTGTAGGTGTAAGAAAATGTAAGTTACAAGCGAATACTAGCTGTTCACATGTCTGGAATTTAAGCTTGCTAGCAATCACTATTTTGGAGAAAATTCATTAGCAAAAGTCATACCTAATTCAGGTTGTGTTTTTTTGTCTCCAACATGAACAATCGTGCTACTGTAGCTGCACTGACTTGTGAGAGACACAACACTTTCAGGCTTGCCAGGTAAAGCCAAAGATGTTAAGTGAGCACCAACCACTGGGGGACCACTTGATTTACCAGATGCCTTCAACACAGCAGGATCTATTAAAAGAAATAAAGTTGCAGGTTACTGAACATAAACAAGAGCAAATGCAAGTTGTATGATGCTAAGGTTGCAAAACAGTAGAGGTTAAGCTATGATTGACAAGAGACAAAATGAACACTTTACTTTATGCATGCAATTAAGAACATTTTAGGAATAAAGCAACTTCTGAGTAACCACATCCAATTCTCTACTTTCACATACAGCCAAACCAAATCTTTTCAATTAAGGACTTCTTGCTCTTTCCTGGTCTTCACTCTTCTTTCATAGCATAATTTTGGAAGAAAGTTTCTAGCCTCTTCCAGCTTAAGTCCTGCCCTGCTCCCATGTTGTTGTACACTAATCCCTGTCATTAGCTGATTAACTTAATAGCTTTGCTCTGAGCATCTACCTATTTAAATTTTCTCACCTGAAAGCTATACACAATAATCCAGCAGAGGTCATACCACTGCCTCATAAAACAGAATGAAAACATTCCTCCTCTAATAGGAATTCTTGGCATGACACATACTTAAGATCTAAAGTTTGCCTGTTCCCTAACAGGTGGCTCTGTCATTCTCTCATCAGTGCACCTAAAAGCTAGTGAACTCACATCTTCTCCTGTCAACGAGAACTGCAAAGATCCAAATGACAACAGAAATTTTGTTCCCAATTGCATGACGCCAGTTCCACCATTTCTTCCTCTTTAGTTCTCAAGGCATTCCAATTCCTTCTACAGGACACTTTGTTCCTACGTATACTGATACCTTCCAGTTCAATTCTAAAAGCTGCATTAGAACTTCTTTCTGAAGTTCTTCAAAAGTAAATATAGACAAGATCAGTCCCAAGACCGATTTTTGAGAAACTCTGCTAGACACTTCCCCTTCAGCCTCATATAATGACAAGGTGGAATCAGCAAGTATCTCATTTACTTATAATTCTATACCAGTCTCACAATTCTTGCACTATCCAAACAGTTACATTCTTCACTTCAGCTCCCGATCCAGACAGAGACCATATCAAATGCTATACCTAAGTCCTAACAAATTAAGTTAATGTTTTTGCCTACAGCATACTTTTTCAATAGCTATTCTTAGCAATCTTAATCTTTTATATTCATGGCTGGACATTCTTTTCAAATTATTTCTTGTGCCTTACACAACACAGAGCAGTACCCTTTCTTGTTCCTTTTTTTTTTAGTGTCAACAGAGAAGAAACAGAAGTGTAATATGCATGTTTTTTATTGCAATTAATTAGCTGCCAGGTTCTTCAGCTGGTTGTTCTTCTAAGTTCCAACTGTGAGACAAACTTTCTACATTTGACAATGATTCAAGTCCTAAAACTCAGAATCCTGCTGTGTTTTGTACAGTACAAATAGCTTATCGCATGTATGATCCAGATATTCAACCAACTACTCGGTATTTTGATTGTAAGGAAGATTTTCATGATAAAAGTTAGCTCACCAACATCTAACACTGATAAAACAGCTGTGAGGTCATGCCTAAGCTACACTTGTCATTATTCTGCAAAGAAGTAACATCCAACTGACTGCTAGCAAAAAATCAATCAAGAAAAAGCTCTGAAAGAGATACCTCCCAAGGGCTGTATAGCATTATCAGCTGGTTTTTGTTCATGAACTCCAGAATTCAGTGATGCAATACTTGACGAAGGTTCACATTTTCTTTTTGCTGTACCAGGGACGTTACAACTCTCCAAGTATCTGAAATACAGGTTTCAGGTTTAACAATAAGAGATATGCAAGTCTTAAGTCTAGAGGTCAAGAGTAATTTATATACTGGTTGCTTACCTGATGACACTGTCCAAACAGCTAATCTGTTGGTAAGAATATACGGGTTGTTCTTTCCAAGTCAGGTCTTCAGTAGTCACATTTTTAGGAGCAGCTGGTACCGCAGTGTCCTTTCCCACTGTACCTTTCACCTGACCACCAGGACTACTTTGTTTTTCTGTGAAAAGGGATACTGCTATTATGCAAATTTCTTAACGGAACACAAGTTAACCATCATAAAGCAAGTAAGAGGTTTGTGCACTAGTAGATGAACATTGTGTAAATATTTTCCTTCCTTATGGATTCTTGGAGGTGTGAAGTTTAGTTATATTAATGCATATGGATCCAAAAGGAATAGAGATAATTAGAGTTGAAACACTCAGTATGAGGACAACTCTAGTGCCCATAAATCATAACAAATATAACCTATTAATATATGCAGAATTTAAATATCATTAGTAAGATTTTAATTTACCAACTTAAGAACTCTTGAGCTTACAACTCAAACAGGAAAGACAACATCTATAACATTTTCCTCCACCTAAAAGATGTTTGACTTGTATGAAAACACAAGCTACAATTAAGGTACTTCAAAACAACAACTTTAGGAGATGCCTTAACTGTGTGCTATGGCATTATCAATTCAGACATAGCTGAACACAATATTTTCCTGAACACAGTAGAGAGATCCAGAACAATATAATTTTAATTGATAAACATGCTGTCTTTATGCACTGATTAAAACTAAACTGAAAAAAAATCCTACTGTCCTATTATACGCGGCACCCGCACAATCAACTAATACTTAATTAACTTGCTAATGTCTTACCTGCAAAACGCTCTCTTTTATATTCCAGTTTTGCTTTATTGTCAGTGAAAATACGCTGTCCTTTATTTTTGACCTTACGGGCATCTTGACAAACCTCCTGAAAGCAAGTAGGTAAAAAGAGTTATTACAAAATTCTGACGTAAAACATCATGCATAGAGATTCCTCAGCAGACTAAATCTAACCTTAGTTAATCTCTATCTTACAATTAGTCTGATCACAGGAGAAATCCTTACGTATAGAATTTTATTGTGCAGCAGTAGAATTTTGGTAATCGGAAAGAGCAGAAATTTCAAGTATATTTTTTGTACACAATTACTCTGTATTTTGTTTAATACAGTTGAATGACTTGGGACAGAAAAATATAAAGGTACATTACAAACAAGAGTTCAGAAAAAAAAAAAAAAAAACAAAGCAGTATCACTTGGTAAACAAAATATTGCTGCTAAGACTGAGAACTTTTTGTGCTAGAAGTTTAACCAAGCACTGACAGGATGTTATAGAACTATAATGTAACAGTCTTCACTACCTACGGAAATAGTAAAGGAAAGATAGGTATCTATCTCCCCCAAAACTAAGATCTCCTTAAACATCACTTTTCTGCATAGCTCTGAAACGTAGTAAGTTATCTGTAAAAAAAATCCAGACACTTCATCTGCTTAAGCCACCAGAGTTTAAGGACTGAAAGCCAGGAAAGCAGCCACCTTGCAAGAACAGCAGTCTGCCATGCCTGATCACAGAAGCAGAAGTCAGATTTGGAGAAATTGGCCTATAAGCAATATAACTAAGTAAACGAAAATTTTGGCTTTCAGAATTAAACACAACTCAGTGAGCTACAACAAATGAACAACAGAAAAGCCAAAATGACTAGAGATGTTAAAAGGTACTGTTCCTTTGATGGCATCCACATTCAGTATATTACTGTCTATCTGATCTACTTTGCCTATGGAATAATTCTGTAAAGCTTAAGCACAAGTTTAACGCTGCTGTTTTGCTCAGACTAATGAAATTTTTAAATTTAGATCTCACTAGCAACTAGACATAGCAATGGCCCAAATCTATGGTAAAGTTAAGTTTTAAGCTCAAAGAAATTTTATTTTATTCCATTCCATTTATTTCATTCCATGTTATGCAGTGTATTTTTCCAACATAAAGTTATCAAGGTCAAGTTATCACTTGGTTATGCAGGTATTACTGTATTTTATCTTCTTAGTTTCATTCGGGAAAACAGTAATTACAAACTTTCCCCTGCCAAAAGGGACTGCTTTCAAATATCCAGATGGTTTTCCCAGAAACACAGCATAAAATATATAACAGACATCAGAATAAGTTAACACACTGTAAAGGTTTAAATTCTTTATCCACACCAACTTTCACACATATAACCGTGCTTCAATACCCTGAGACTTCATCTACACCAGAAATGTTTATTCCCCTAAAAAGAAATGTTGTTTCTGTGTTAAAAAAAGATGAATTTTTCCATATACTTTCTTCCATCCCTAATTTGAAATAGTTATGCTAAAATAGAAAACTCCACTTTTACTAGTTTGTTCTGTGCCACATACTTGAATAAGAAAACCCAAACCTACTGGTTTGTCCTTACGAGTGTCTTCGTTATTATTTCCTGTGCTGTCACTGGAGGATGCCACACTCATTAAGTGCTCATGTGAACCATTGCTACCTAGACTTCCATAGCCACTGGATCCACTGTTGTGTACAGGCTGTTAACAACAACAACAAAAAAATATATATAGATGGACATATCTCAGCATACCACCTTTAAACAAAAGTGAAATTGTTAACAGTAATTCCACGTGAGGAAAAAATGATTTATTTTAAGTTTAGGTTGAGGTTTGTTTGTTTTGAGAACTCCATAGCTGCATGAAATCCTTAATACACCAACTGGAGCTTTAATGTACTTCATTAAGTTTTGTCTGGTAATCACAAGTGTAAGTAATCTCCAGGATTGTAGCCAGAAATCCCAGTATAGTAGTAGACAACTAAACAAGATGTCACACAAAGATAAATGCCCCTTATTCAATGGGAAATCAAAAAAGGTAACATTAAAGCAAATGCTGTACCTGCAGTAATAGTCGATATATTTGCTCCGTGATTTCCTGAACACTGGGATGAAGGATTCTATCCTCTGTATAGTTGGGAGCAGCAAAGACGTCTTCATTTAAGGGACCTCTGTATAAACCAAACATATCCCAGCTCTTTACAAATGCAATTACTTCAATCATAGAGAGACCACAACTTCAATTTACCATCTACATATAGTAAACATAATCTGATGCTTGCTCTATTGTATCTACAACCTTTGCATTTGATAAAATATATCTTACTCACTTTGAGCATAACTTCCCTCTTCTGAAGCAACTTTTGACAGTACTGGCAGAATTTGAAGGACTTCAAAGTTCTTTTTAAAGCAGTTACTACATCACAAACCCCAAATTTAAAGAGGAAGCCACTTGTATGTGTGATTTTTTTTTTTTTTTTTCCCCTGAAAAATCCCTTACATTTGTCTTAAGGATTACTACATAAACCCAAGAGGAGGGAAAATAAAAATAAATAAGCAAATAAAAATCTTAAAGTCCCAACAGTTTATTGACTTACGTCCTAACTTTGTGTCTTCCAATAATAAATGAAACTTTTCGACTCCAAGGGTTGATGAAACTGGACCAGCTAGTGTCCATGGTTATGTAATCTCCATTTCTAGTGCAAAATCTGATTGGTGAATAGTCAAAAGGCTGTCCTCCATACTGAAGTACTATAATGAACGATTCAAAAAGAAATTTCAGATTAATAGTTGCAGAATTCTACTTAATGACTCAAGATTTTACAATGAAGTGCAAAGGGGAAAGATGATATTTCAAGGAACAAATACCAGATACATCTATATATTTAAAAATGCTAGGCTACCAGAATAAGCAGACCTTCATGATTTATTGGACTATGTCAAGAAAGTCACCTTCAGAATGCAACAAGCTAAACATGACCGAAGAAACAGCTTTACATTTTTTTAAGTTTAACAAATTAACATTGCCAGAATGGCTCTTATTTTCTTCTCCATGAAAGAAGACAGACTACTGTTTGAAGTATGACAACTTCTGTCACTGCATTCTCCAGGAAATTTTCTTTATGTATGAAATATTTATTTACAGTCAATTTGTTTACAGCAGACACATGTGCTTCATATCAAACACAAAACTGAGTGATTTCTCATTTTCATCTATTTGCATTAAAAATCAAGTTGTAGAGTAAAGGATTCAGTATTTGCTTGCAGAAAAAGTGATAGTCACAATTAATTTCCACCTTGTACTTGCGGAAGTCTTTGTAGTTACTATTATTATTAACTTTTGGGAAAAAAAAATTGCCACAGTAAGACATTACATACTTTTTTTGTGAATTGCTAGCATTAAGGGTCTGTCATTGGGGTGAAGATGCACCAAGACTGGTGTTCCTATTAAGTCCTGAGGTAGGTATCCCAACAGAGGTACTGCTCTGGGGAAAGAAAAAGAAAAAAAAAAAATCAAGTGGAATAAATGTATATTTAATCTTTAAAGTGTTTCCATTTTAAGTTTTCTTTGCTCTTTTTTCCTGTTAAGAAAATGAATAATTTTAAGTTATTTGGGGAAATAGCAGTGTCAACTTAGTAACAGTAGTACTCTTTGAACAAGGGGCTTTTGGTTTGTTTGTGGGCTGGCTAGGGGTTTTTTTTGGTAACTTTGTAAACAGTGTGATCAGATCAAATCAAGGAGTCTGCTACAGTAGTTCTGTCTTTTCTACGTTGCCTAGCTTTAGAGGATAAATACTTACCCTAATTTTTAAAAGAGCATTAATAAAGTTTAATCTTGTAAAACTCTCATGAAGGTAAGCAGTACCCCAATCTATGGGCTGCAAGCCAAGACTAAGGATCACGGGATTACTATAGCTGAACTAGCAACAGAGTGGTTGACTAGAACTCAGGAAGACTTTCTCATAGGCCAGTTAAGAATTCAACTCAGAGGAATTGCAAGGAAGCAAGCTTGTTCATTAAAATCGAGAATTAAAACTAATGTTATCAAATTCCTGCACATTATCAATGACCGCTTCTGATGATGTGAATGACTAATTAAATAATTTTCATTGATCGCTTAAAGCATTCATATTAAGGAGAAGGAGTGAAGTTTCACAAATGTCAGTTTGCACCTTACCCTGAAAGCTAACTGGCAAAAATATGCTTTGGAAATAAAATAACACATTAAGTCAATACTACCGAATAATGTTTTAAGAAATTGTGAGATGCCAACAAGTAATCTTGAAAACTCAAAGTGCTGTATACCTTTACCCCAGCCCCATTCACTGACAAAGGCTCAGGAGCAGAAAGATGCTCAGGTATCTGAATAGCTTTAATGAAGAACTTAGCTGCAGTGCACCATCCTCCAGACAGCAGATCCGTGTTGTGTTGGAAATCAAAAGCATTACGGGACAAATACTTGCAACACTGCACTTTCAATATCCATTGGAACAAGATCAGTTCCTCAAAACATCAAACATACCTTTCTTGTAAAGAGGCTGAGATATTCAGGGGAAAATGAAGATAGTAACTAATGCTTTATATTGAAGCAATTAGTTAAATAATGAGTTTTAAAAGCTTGTGGATGATCTAAAGCAACAACTTGACAAAGCTGGAACTGGCATGAAACTCATACCAAGTCATACCGTTTTGACACATTGACATTTAAAAACACTGCCAAGTTCAAAGCACATAAGAAAAGATACATCACTAGAGGAGTTTAAAATACCAATCAACTCTGAATGACTTCAGTTAGGATTTCATCAAATAACATTGTAAGAAGAAAATGCAAGTTTTTGTTCACAGTGTTCCTATGACTCTATGTTTGTTTGAGCTGCGACAAAATATCTACCCTAAAAGGGATTGTTGTAGTTTAGCCCTGCTCAGGACCAAGCTACACAGTCTCTCACTCACTCCCCCCACCCTCTAGTGGGACAGAGAGGAGAACCGGTAAACAAAATGTGTCAAAACTTGTGGGTTGAGATAAAACAAAAAAATAAATTTAAGAGAAATAACAGAAGAAAACAAAACAGAAATGGAAAACAAATATAATACAATAGCTCACAGCAAAATCCCGATGCCTAGTTTCCTCCCAAGTAGCAGGAAGCTCCACTTAGCACCCTCCTCACTTACATACTGAGCATGATGTCAGGTGGGATGGAATAGCCCTTTGGCTAATTTGGGTAAACTTACCCCAGCTGTTAGCTAATTAGCAACCTACCCCAGCTGTGTGCCCCAGCCATAGGGGCCACCAGCTCCAGTTCTCCTCCCAGCTCAGGTGAATGTTAACTCTGTGCTAGCCAGAACCAGGACAGGGATCAAGTTTTAAACTGTTATTTATTAACTTACTTTTAAAGAAAGATACAAATTCAATTACTTCTATGCAAATAAAAAAAATCGCCTATGCTTTTTTGTACTGATATGAAGATCACTGGAAGAGTCAGGGGCATAGAATATAAGACCAATGAGTAGAGACTGAACTGGGCTCGCCTGTTCTGATGAAGGGGAAGCTAAGGCATGATTCAGGAGCTTCCCACAACTACTGGAAAGAGAAATTACAAAGATGGAGTTAAATCTTCTTGGTGGTGTCAGACAATAAAATCATGGCCAATGGTGCCAAATTGCAGTCTGGAAAGCTTATCCTGGATGTTAGGACAAGTTTTTTTACCAAAGTGAGTAGTACAAGACAGGAACAGTTTCCCATACAGATTGTGTAGTCTCTGTCCTTGGAGGTTTCCAGGCACTACAGAGACAAGGTCACAGCTGACCTATCCTAGAACTGGGCAATGGTTTAATTTCAAGCAAAAGGATGGAACTGAGACCTCCAGCAGCATTTCTGTTATCATATAATGCTGTATTTGAGAATAATTAATTTACTATCTACTGGATGCAGTACTGCAGCATAGTTATGCTTCCTTATAATGAATAATTTAAAATAATCCCGAATTTAAGTTAACAAGCTCATTTTATGTTTATGAATGTAAATGCACATATGGCATAAGAATGGCTGACGAGGAGAGGCAACAAGTTTAGTCTGTGTTTTATAGAAGGACATTTAAAGTGTCAAAACAACATGAATAAGAAGTTTATATTCTTACTGCAAGTTAAATAGGAAACTGCTTTAAATTCACTTACTAAGATCTGTGAACTATGTAGAATTCCTTACACCCATCACATACATCAAATATTAAATATATTTCAAAGACAAATATATACAGGAATGATCCGTTTGATTTCAGGAAAATTTATTTTTACTTAACATATTCTGTGCAGAGATCCACTTGCAGAGTTAAGACAAATAAGCATTTTTCCAACCCATGAACACATACTGATTACAGAATTAACTTTATTTTATGCAAGTCAGGTAACAGCTTCAGCACTATATTACGAAAAATTCTCACTCAACAGCAGGCGTTCAACTTGTCTGTTTTTAAATAGATTCTATCTTCTCTAAGAATCTATTGTTTTGCATATTTCACCTAACCCTGGAGAGCTTAAGACTAATAAACTGCATGTGCATATCTTAGTAAACATTTATCTGGGCTGCCAATACTCTCAAGAGTTTAATTGAAAGCAAAGTCAACCACATAGATCACAGAAACAGAAATAAATAGAACAAAGTCCTAATACCAGACCAAGATGTAATCAACCTTCATTTTGAGTGTTCAAAAATGGTATTTGAGAATAAGCGGTAACACTAGACAGGAAAGAAGCTTCCATAGTAGCCATGGAGAAGGAATTTACCATACTCAGTCCACTCAAGCCGAAGAAAAGGGGAAAAGCTCTCCATTCAGTAATCCTGCCACTTCTGTTAAGTGACTACTGGAAGTAAGTGAGCTGGGGGAAGGGAAGATTTACATTGTACCATTAGGCTATTTGAAAACATAAACTCATCCTGCAAAGTTGCAGTTGGATTAGAGCATGTCTGAGAATGAGGGAGAGAGAAAAATCCATGACGAGCACACAACTATCATGGACTAAGTAGTTCTTTTGTCAACTTAAGCTGTTCAGAGAGGTTGTATAAATCATACCATGGAAAAACAGTTTGTCAGCATTACGTTGTCTTCTATCCTGCAGGAACTCTTCACACTAAGCCACAATATCTGCCTAAGTTAGCCAAAAATAGCTGTACCTGGAAGTCCAAACTTATCCTCACTGATTAGGCATTGTCATCTTTTACAGTAATCTCCAATGGCTGCCTTTTGCAATTCCTATCTAACAAAAAACATGCACTCTGCAGTAATACTGATGTGCTTGACCTCTCTGCAGATAAGTTATCTCAAAAGTCTAACAGGAATTTTTTTTTTTTTTTTTTTACCTTGTTGACTCCAGCTTAGCCAAACTTCTCAGTAACCTCCTTTCCCTCCAGTTCCTCTCTCTTCTGCTGCAGTTAAAGATTTTGCCAAGAACAACATATTTCTTCAGAAACAAGAAGATTCCCACCCAAGAGATATTACAGAAATTCAAAATTGTCCATTATACTGCTACTCTGTCTGCAGACATCCTCCCCATCTAGATCTACAAAGAAAATTTTGGCATTCTTGGAACACTTGAAAACAAGAGGAGGGGAGAATCTCTGAAGATGCTACTATTGCAGCCAACTTGGTTTTTACTAAGGAGAAAAAAATCAAAATAAAATCCCACATACAGCACATCAGAAACCATCATGAAGAAAATACCAAGTAAAACAAGAGAAGAGGAAGAGAAAGAAAGAAAAGGTGTTCCTAAGTACAAAACACAGGCTAAATGAATTCTCTTGTCAAGTCAACAATTCAAAACACTACAATATTCCAAAGCACACTCCTGTCCTTAATGTTTGTTGAGATTATAGTCTCCTCCTCAGCCAAGTACACTCCTAACTCTGACGGAGTATCTGCCATTCTTTTTATAGACCTTACGTTTCCATCTCCTAAGCATCCTTTGAAAGGCCCCAGGCAAAAGCAATCCAGAAGACTAAAGGAAAGCTTGGTTTACACCTTAGCTCCTGAGCCTCTGTGTACTCCTTAAGATCCTAAGAAGCATATTGTACTCCGAAATGTGAATACTTACTCTAATCAGCTTCCATGATTGTCAAAGCAATGTGAAGTCTCCAGTCAGTAGACTTTGAGCAGGTCGTTTGGTTTTTTTTTGTTTGTTTGTTTTGGTTGGTGGGTTTTTTTTTTGTTTTTGTTTTTTTTTTTTGTTTTTGTTTTTGTTTTTTTTACATACAACAGCAAGAACTATGAAGACTGTAGTTTTAACTGAGAACACAATTTTTTTGTATGGCTTTTTCTTTTTTTAGGTTCTAATGTTGCATTTAAAAGACACACCTGTAGTTGTATCTGGGCCAGCAGAAAGTGTTATTAATTGGATCGAATGTAAAAAAAAAAAAAAAAAAAAAAAAAAAAAAAAAAAAAAAAAAAAA
>JAAGAY010006327.1:0-11079 GCA_011801015.1 Ardeotis arabs | reverse complement strand
GGAAAAAAAAAAAAAAAAAAAAAAAAAAAAAAAGAAGAGCGAGCGAGACAAACCACAACCACAGATGAGAGCATGTAAGCAGCAGCAGGGAGCCTCTGTCTCAGAGATGGGCACAACAATCTGATTCCAGCCAGATCCTGGATGCTACCAGACATGCTATGGAGGCAACATGGATCATCTCCCATGCACAACCGACCTCCTCCATCAGCCTCCTCTCCTATGAAGCTGGTGCCACCATCCTCATTTCCTTTGTAATTGCTGAAGCAACTGCTCCTGAACAGAGATGAAGCTGAGGTTCCTCCTCCTCATGACAGTCCCAACCCTGGACACAACCCAACTCTTGCCAAGAAGGGCATGGGCATTCTCTAGCACTCAAAATGCCTCATAGCATCTCTTAAATTTAGCTTAACCCAGAATTGCTACTCAGCAAGTGCATGCTGTGCCACCTGGACCAAAGCTGCACACCCAATTGCGCTACATTGTAATGGACAAAACCATTTCCCAGCAGCACTCAAGCAGTTCTGGTACCTCCAGCCTAGGACCGTGGGAGGCAGCACCTTGCATATAACAACCTGTGCTTCCACTGGATGCAGCTCCGCTGAGCCATGAGGGCTAATTCAGCTATTTAAAGTCAAGGTTGCAGGAATTTGTGTAAGAGAGGCCACCTCTGGCAAGTCCCTTGGCAAAGAGCTGGGATGAAGAAAGTTCAGACCCAAAGTCTTAGCACAGAGCCACACAGCGGTTAGTCTGAGGCTTGAGAAACCAGCAGAACACACCGAGATGCCTGTGTGCAACATGGGAGTCAGAACATGGCCTCCAGCTTCCCCAGGAGTATGGCAGGCCTCAGAAGTACCTAACCCAGGTCAATGTGGGCAGTTGATACCTAGCCCTACCTAAGACCTGTTCCCACCCTACCAATATTTCCAGCTGCCATGATTCAGCCACAGGTTGCCATGTCATCGGCTTGCAGTGGTTTGGTCCAGCCCCAGAGCCAGATGTACCACTGCACTTGAGCACAGCCTAGGGCTCTATGTTTCAGAAGATCTGTCAGCTGATCTGTCAGATCTACATGAGCCAGACGGGTGGAGAGAAATACAACAAAAAAACCCAGCCATGCCAGGAAGTATGAGATCGGGTCCGTATCACTAGAAAGGCCCTATTGTTTGCATAAGCCACAACCAGATCTTTATTCTCCTGTGCAGCCCATCACACAGCCGTGAGCTGCATGAGACCAGGGGTTTTATTTTCCTGTCCCCTAGAGATCTGTATTAAAGCAAAGCCATGGACTGCCTTCTGCACGTCAACACTCATACCAACCACACTGTCATTAGGAGAGCCACCCTGGCACCAAGGCAGCCCCAAGGACGAGGAAATCCTGAAAGAGTCACCCATTTGACGAGCACAGAAGGCCTGTGGTCTTCAGAAGGCTGAAGAGCGGCTTTGAGTTTTGGTAACTCAACCTAGCGAAGGGGAAGCAACATGTTAGCAGCAGCGGTGCTTAGAGACATCTGAGGGTGGGCAAAACTTATTCCCCGAGTGGGAGGGAGACACAAGGCGTGCTGCCGTCGGCACCCCCCGCTTCCCGGCGAGAAAATCCGGCGGGGTTTGCCTGGCAGCCGCCGGGGCTTTTCTCATCTGCGCCGGGGAAAAGGCCCGGCCCCACCGGCGCGGGGGGAGGGTGGAGGGGGTGGGCAGCCCGTCCCGGCCGGCGCCCTGCCCTCACCTGCGGAGCTCCTGGATGTCGGGCGGGATGCCGTGGAGGCGGTTGCCGCCGAGGCTGAGGCTCTGCAGCCCACGGAGCCCCAGGAGGGCGGGGGGCACCTCGGCGAAGCGGTTCCCGCTGAGGTTGAGAACGCGGAGGGAGCGGCCGAGCGGGGCCTCCCCCAGCCCCTTGGGCAGCGAGCCGGGCCCGCCCAGCCGGTTGTTCTTGGCCAGGAGCGTGTGGAGGCGCGGCAGGGCCAGCAGCTCCGCGCCCAGCTCCGCCAGCCCCGTCCCGCTCACGTCCAGCACCTCCAACGCCGGGAACCACTGCGACAGCCCGGCGGGCAGCGGGCCCGACAGCCGCCGCGGCGACAGCACCAGCCGTCGCGCCTCCGCGCTGCGCCGGGCCGACAGCTCCGCCGCCAACTCCGCCTCCTCCTCGCCCTCCGCCGCCGGGTCCCGCCGCGGTGGTTCCGGCTCCAACTCCAGCTCCGGCACCGCACCGCCCGCCGCCATCCCGCTCGCACCAACCGACGTCCCCGCGCGGCGCCGCTGCCACCGTCCTTGCGTCACCCTGGGGGCTCCCACTCCTCGCTCCGCCCCCTCCCGCCCCGAAATCTGAATAGCTCCGCCGGCCTCTACCCATCCCCAGCACACCCACGGCTTCATGCTCGATCCCAGGCGCGCTGCCTGCCGAGGCGAGAACGTCCCCCGCAGCCGCAGAGGGGCAAGCGTTCTTATGCAGGTTGCGGGGCGCCGGCAGGCTGGCAGCGGGGAGAGAGCGAGCCCCGCTGCGGCCCCGGAACGTGCATACGAAGGGAGGGGTGCGGAGGCGGGGCGGTGAGGGGGGACAGCGTTTGCGGAGCGGGGGCCGGCGGCGGAGGGTGCAGCTGGCGCTCGTCTTGGACCGGTTCTCACCCCCCCCGCCCCGTGTCACCGTCACCGTGACTGTCACAGCCCGCTCTCTGCCGCAGCCCGGCCGCAGGGGGCCTAGAAAATGGCACCTGCCTCCCCTCAAAGTCTTTTACACTAGGCTCGCTGGAGTCGGGCGACACCAAAGCTCTGAGTCCCTCTGACTGAAAAAAAATTCAAAAACAGCCTTCCTTCTGCCATTTTCACCCATCCTCGGAGCCCGAGAGGGATGTTCTCTGTCCCAGTTGTGCCCAAGGCCTCTCTCCTTTGTGGCTGCTGGCGGCACGGCCTGGCCTGTGGCATCCCCATCCTTGCAGCCGGCTGGGGTTTTGTCCAGGGTTTGTCAGCTCTGGTCCTTGCATCCCTGCTGCTGGTGGGCCAACAAAGCAAAGGTGCCTCCCCAGAAGGACCTTGGTGTATCTCCTCACCCGGATGTGAAAAAACAGCTTTAATCTTAAGCTACAGCATTGGCGGGAGTGAATGACCCTGCAATGTGCGCCTGCAGCCCAGAAAGCCAACCGCATCCTGGGCTGCACCAAAAGCAGCGTGGCCAGCAGGTCCAGGGAGGTGATTCTGCCCCTCTACTCTGCCCTCATGAGACCCCACCTGGAGTACTGTGTCCAGTTCTGGAGCCCCCAACATAAGAAGGATGTTGACCAGTTAGAGAGGGTCCAGAGGAGGGCCACGAAGATGATCAAAGGGCTGGAGCACCTCTCCTATGAGGACAGGCTGAGAGAGTTGGGGCTGTTCAGCCTGGAGAAGAGGAGGCTCCGGGGAGACCTTACAGCGGTCTTCCAGTACCTCAAGGGGGCTTATAAGAAACATGGGGAGAAACTCTTTAGCAGGGCCTGTTGTGATAGGGCAAGGAGTAATGGTTTTAAAATAGAAGGAGGTAGATTTAGATTAGATATAAGGAAGACATTTTTTACAATGATGGTGGTAGAACACTGGAACAGGTTGCCCAGATAGGTGGTAGATGCCCCATCCCTGGAAACATTCAAGGCCAGGTTGGATGGGGCTCTGAGCAACCTGATCAGGTTGAAGATGTCCCTGCTTCTTGCAGGGGGGTTGGAACTAGATGATGTTTAAGGTTCCTTCCAATCCAAACCATTCTATGATTCTGTCAATCCACAACACGTAAGTCTGTCAGTGAAGAGGCCTGATGCAGCTTACAGGCTGACATGGAGCTGACCCTCGTTGTACCATATATGAACAGGCAACTCAAGGTTCATTATTTCAATTCATCGTCCTTTGGACACAGGTTAACAGTGGTGTAATCAGTAATCACCCAATGGAAGCAGCAGCAATGTGTGATGACAATGAGAAGATTCACAGCCTGAGGGAACTTTTGCCCTGACAAAGTCCAGGCTAAGAAACAGATGCTTCCATGTGGTGCAGAGAGGAACAAAAAAGAAGGGAGTGGCAATCTCCCACCCGCTTAAAAAACTTCATATACACAAAAGTCTCTTAGAGTGTAAGAAATGCAAGTAAACCACAGTTAGCTTGTACCAGCCAAGAGTTTATAAACAATGCATAAAGTGGTAATGATGCTGAGTTTGAAGGTGTCCAGAATAGTGTGAATGAAGCGCATGTCCACTTGTCCTTCCTTTGGCACTCGTATGAACTCTGGATTTTACCACTACAAGTATTTTGAAGTGACATCTCCTGTTCCTGAGAGTAGGGAACTGTCAGGGCTGTGCCCAGCCTTCAAGAAATGCTGTGCTGTAGTGGGTGGGAATGAATAGGTCACCTTCCGCTGGACTTGCTTCATTTGTTTTATAAGTCTCTATGGATTTGCAGATGCAACCCCTGATGTGAACAGAGATAACTGCATAAGAGCAGTCACTGTACCAGGATAGTTATTTCTTTCAGTATAGTTATTTATTTTCAACATAATTTTACCCACTCTATAAAGGTTGTGCTATTTCAACTGGATCAGCATAGTTTGTGGGAGATTTTCTGTAAGCACAAGAGTAAGGTCATCTGGATTTTGCTCTTGTCTCCTGCAGTAATTTAAGCCTGTGCTCTCCCAAAGTAGTGTCCTATGAACTGGTTCAGTTTTTTCAGGAACTGGGTCTTATTATAGAACAGTTTGTTCCCATCTTCAGAATTAAAGTTAAATAATGCCTTACAGAGTAAGGCATAATGCAGTTCAGAGTCTTGATCAGCCACTGAAATAGCATGTTTCCCAGTTTGAAGCTTACCAGTGCTGGAGAATTGAGAAGTGATTAAGTGCATGTAGGTACACAGTGTAGCAACTCATTAATACTCAGAAGTGCTTAATCCTTAAACCCCCAGGGCAGGGTTTTTGCCAGGCCTCTGCTTGAGGTGGGCGATAGCCTTCCTGCCCTTCTTCTCTCCCACCCCAAAATAATTTCTCTTCAGTAAGTATGCATAATGCACAAGGCAAAGTATTTACAACGCCATCTAGCTAAATTCGTAGCTGACGCTTCCTTTAATTCCTTCTTAAAATCCCGGGAAAATCTAGCAGTAGAAACTAAAGTAATAGAGCAGATCTGCTTCACAGTTGAGCAGCAAATGGGCAGGGAGTGCCACAGTTAAGACTGCTTATGCAGCAGCTGGTACAGGCTAAAGAGGATATTTGGTGTGAAAAGTAGCATGTAAGAGGCGTCATTTTTTTTTTTTAAACAGCTTTGGAAGGTGCATACCAAGTGAAACAGAGTAACGCAGCCTTCTCTTCTGTTGGACTGTCATTTGCACAGAAGGGCTCACAGTAGTGGAAATTACGAAGTCCATGTGGGGGAGATGAATGGTAAGACATTATCCTCCTGTTACATGACACCATTAAAGGCCATTTCATTGTTCAGTTCAGCAAAGGTGACATGAGCCATTCAGCCCTGACTTCATACGGTCGTATCAGAAACAGAAGGGACCTCAGGAGGGTCACCAGCCTATTCTCCCATCTTAGGGTAGGACTAGCTGTACTTGGTCTGTTCCTGATAGCTGTTAGTCTAGGCTGTCCCTAAAACCCATACAGGGAGGAAGCCTGCGAAACACAAAGGATGAGGAAAAGGCTGAGATACTTAATGCCTTCTTTGCCTCAGTCTTAGAAGGAGCAGCTGAAGGAACTGGGCTTTAGTCTGGAGAAAAGGAGGCTGAGCAGAGACCTTATGTCTCTCTGCAACTACCTGAAAAGAGGTTGTAGTGAGGTGGGTGTTGGTCTCTTTTCCCAAGTAACAAGCGATAGGATGAGAGGAAATGGCCTGAAGTTGTGCCAGGGAAGGTTTAAATAGAATATTAGGAAAAATCTCTTCACTGAAAGGGTTATCAAGCATTGGAACAGGCTGCCCAGGTAAGTGGTTGAGTCACCATCCCTTGAGGTATTTAAAAGATGTGTAGATGTGGTGTTTAGCGACGTGTTTTAGTGGTGGACTTGGCAGTGTTAGGTTTACAGTTGGACTCTGATCTTAAGTCTTTTCCAACCTAAATGATTCTATGACTCTCTATCAAAGAAGCATCTTAGAGTTCTTTGCTAACCTTGGCATTCAAAAGCATTCCCTGATGTCTCATCTAGATCTGCTTTGACTGCTGCAACTGAAGCTAGCGTCCCACCCAGCACAGCAAGATGGGTATATTCATCTTGGTAGCAGTCTCCACCTGAAGACAAACATTTAGAGCTTTCCTTCTTAACTGTGCTCAAGGCTTCTGATCTGTCCTCGTAAGTCATGTTTTCCAGGCCTTTGTTACTATTTTTACATGTCTCTGTGTTCTTTCCACCTGATCCATTTTGTGAAAGGCATTGCCCAAACCAGGACACATTCAGCTGAGGCTCCTCCAATGCCACATGGGACAGAGCGATTGCCCCATCCTTCACTGCCTGTGTTCCATCTGTATTCTTCCCATTCCACAATAGTTTGCCTTTCTATCGGCAGCATGACCCTAACTCATGTTCATCTTGCGATCACATCACAGGTGGAGAGCTGCTAGGTTTTTCTTTCCCGATGGCACAGGTGGAGCACGTGCTGGGACAGCAAACGGGAAATACCGAAAGGATTGCGGAGCAATCTCATTACTAAAAGCACGTGGCTGGGAGGCAGGAGCTGCATCTCTGCCACTGGCTCGCCACGTGATTGCAATTTTCCTCTTCTCTCTGCTGTACCTCAGCTTCCCCAGCTATAAAACAGAGACAAGTTGTGCCTCACATTTGTCAACTGCATTGAGATCTGCGTATAAATGTCAAAAAGGCAGCTTTTTTTTTTTTTAAGAGGAAAATGCAGAATGTGGCTTATCAGAAATAAAACAAAACACGTGTTATTTTTTAAATTTTGTTTCATTTATTTGGCAGTAATATCCAAACCCCCCTGCTTCAAAAAAATTACAAAATCAAGTAAAATAAGTGCACTAAGAAAACCTACAGAATACTGATAAATTTCACACACGTACAGGAGGGAGTATAGAGGGAGGAGTGGGACTTTTTTGTTTGTTGCTTAAATTTGGCTTTTTGGAAATAAAAAATGCCTTCCCTGCCCCTTGCAGTCTGTACAGCAATTGTCCCAGAGGGCAATGGCTGGAATTCAGCACTTCCTTCCCCAGCAGCCAAGTCACCCTGCAGAAGTTAGCGACCAGCCAGCCTGCTGCAGGGTACAGTCTGGGCATCACTCACCGAATGGCTGCCCCTCCCTTCGGTGCGGGGAGGCAGAGGTTTTGGTCCCCTTTGGGTACTGTAGCTCTTAGAACCAGCATCGCTCTCCACAGCTGCGTTTCCCTTTGAGGGCTCAAGGAGGAAAAGGCTCCACAGGCAGCAGCCCTTTCTGTGGAGGCATATTCGCTGCACTCCTACCCGGCTGTCCGAGGATTTGTTGTATGGCTTCTCAGAGAGCTCAGCTTGCCTTGCCTGAGAGAGCAGCCCATCCCTCTGCCTTCACTGCAAGCTCGAGCTCTGTAAACCTCAACTGCCACCACCCATCTCTCTAGCTGTCCTCAGCAGCCATCCTCAGACTGCACATCCACAGGAGACAGGAAGGGGACTAGAGTACGTATCACGTAATGCAGCCTACAGAAGCCCTTCAGCCATGGAGTAGCCTCTCCTTCCTGCACATGCTCTGGTGCTCCCAGTTGGAGATCTTCCTGACTGGCAATAAGATGTCATCTCCACCCTTTAAGGCAAGCTGTTGTGTTTTCTCTAAGGCACTTTAATGATCTGAGCTGGAAGGAAGTGAGCTGGGAGGCATGAAGTACCTTTCAGAGCAGGGTCAGAATAAAGCAATACACTTATGAAGAATGTTCCTGTGACTCTAGATCCAGCACATGAAGCTCTTTCACTAATACTGTGAGGGAGGAGTGAGGGTATGTCTAATGGGTGTTCCTATTCCACCAACCACTTTCTCCAGTGCTACCAGAACACAAATAATGACTCCGTCCCAGTGTAGTGTTGTCCACACTTACCCTCAGCTCTTGTGGACTCATTCCCCTCACCTTCACAGGTGACAGCTTCTCAAATCCAGACCCTCATGGGAAAAGAACCAGCCCCCTTCTGTATTAATGATGCCAAAACCTCTGAGCATGGCAGGGTAGATTATGATTCTCACTGGAAATGTGTCACTGTGCCAAAGTCAATAGACGTCCTCTGGGTTCACATCAGAAAAACAGCTCAAAGACCAGACAGCCTTTAACAAATCTGGCTCATGGGCGAGACCACAGGAGGGACCAAGGTTTTGTCTTTTCCTACACCAGCTCATTCTTCCTCTCCAAGGAAAGCACCGTGCAAAAAGGGGAACAATGGGACAAAAGTCCTGCTGATCTTCACTCAGACAGAACATACTTTTCCAGATGCAGTGGAGTCTTGCTTGAGTAAACACTAGGGACTGCAAGACACCTGGCAACAACTGCTGAAGTTGCTCACAAAGAGGAAGATGGAAGTCCCAAGCAGTCATCTCCACTCAGGATACGTGCAACTGCTTGGGATGCACAGCAGGGGCATGAAGGGAACGTGGAAACAGGATGTTGAGGTGTGTAAGTGTATGAAGTACGTTTGACAACTGCAGGAGAAAATCAGCTTGGCTTGAGGCTACAGAGGTGATTGTCAACAAAAGAGCATTTCATTTATATCTAGGACCAATGCTCTGAGAAATGAGTCAGACGAAAACAACCCATGAAGGGACGTGAGGGTAGTCAAAGATGGTCTGATCAGAGACACTGTGAAATGCGTCAGTAGCGAGGCTTCCAGCCCTGGCTCCAAACCCAGACCTGGAATCAAAGAATAATGCTGCTGCCTCACCCCAGAGGGAGATGGAAAGCCCAAGATGATGGCTAACAGCCCAGACCTCAACACAGTTAAGCATTTAAAAATACCCTACTAATGGGATTGCCTGGTCCCTCTGTCTCTGGACTACTTGGCTCTTCCCTCTGGGCAATTTAGAGAGGCATGAGCATGGACTTTGAGCACATGGTCAATGCTAGCTAAGGGAGCAAGAGCTAGAGAGCTGCAGTGTCAATCCGTGCCTGGTGAAATTAATTACATCCAGCCCTGTCTCTTCTTCCCATGAGGGACATTGCTATCCCCAGTTAAGAAATAACCTGCAGTGCAGGGCTCAAGTTGCTCGTGGTGTTTGTGGTGGCTGAGCGCAATGTGATACAAACTGTGCATGGGCATTACAGCACTGTCAATAACAAAAAACCCACAGGTCGGGTTTTCTTGAAAGATCTAGAGCTACGAAATGTACAAAAGCTGAATTACTACCATAGGAAATAAAGTAATAAAAAACAAAACAAAAGAAAAGGGGGAGTCAGCATGTGAATGTGATAAGAAAAAAATATGATAGCACCTCTAAGGAGGGGGCAGGGAGAGCAAGAGTGAGATGAGGTCAAAAGGAACCATGTTGTGTTGGAGCCCACAATGTACTGGAGGAGCTGCTGGGGACAGTCTGGTGGAAAGCAAGGAGGAACGTGCTGGGCTCGTGCCAGCAGCATGGCACCACGACTTCCAGGCGTCACACCAGGCTGACCAGCTTTGAGGAGCTCAAACCCAAGGGGAGGGTAAGCAGGGCAAGGTCCTTGGCTATTGATGCCCTGCAGCACACGTGCTCAGCCACAAAACTGCCGGGCCTGTATTTCTGCAGCCAAGGCTGGTGCTGATAATTGTAGCGATTGAAGACCCCCTTTTCTATCCAGCACTGACCTCCATCCTTTCCCCAGATCCAGGGGAACAAAAAGTCCCTGTTAGCTCTTGGAGGGAGCAGCTGTCTGCTCTGGGGAAGGGTCCCAGCGGCTGCTGTAAGTCCCTCCCAGTCTTCCAAGACCCCAGCAACGAAGCTCCCTGAACAGGTGGGCTCTGCTCCCCTTTCCTGGCCCCATTCTCTGTGTATTACAAAACAAATAACCCATCGCTATACAATGTAAATATCTGTGACTGGGCAACTGTAGCAGACACTTGTGCATACTGAGATCAGCACTGGAGGACAGGGCGGCAGGTTGGGCCCATCCTCCTGGGCTCCTCCAGTGTGGAGGCCCCTTACATCTCCTTGGTGCTCATTCTCTTGGTCTTCTCAGCCGTCTCCTAGAGAAAGACAGCACAAAAGTGAGGCTCTGCACTGGCACAGGAGCTGGCAGTGCCCTGAAGCTTTTGGTCCATCCACGAGCAGTGCCAACACTGGCTTATAGCTCAAAGCCCCACACTTGTATTTGTCCCCACAGGCAACAGGGATCCCCCCTTTACTCTGCTCCCCCTTCTACCAGAAATCACCTAGTGACAGAAGCAGAGAGGACCCCTGTAGCACAGAGAGACTCAGTGCAAACAGACCTTTCCAGCCTTATGCTAACCTGATGCTTCTGCAGCTCCTGAACGTATCTAGCCAGCTCCTCCTCAGTCAAATCTTGATCAGGTCGCTGTCTCTGAGCGGGCACCTTCTCATTCTTCCCTGCAAACAGAAACAGAGTTCAGCATTATCACAAACAGAGGATGCAAGTTTCAGACACTGAATCATGTAGAATAAAAGGAGGCAGGTCAGCCACAGCATACCTCAAGCTTAGGAAGGCTTTGCTGGAGGAAGGTATGAGTTGGCTGCTTAGAAAGAGAATGGGCCTTGTGGCTGCATGGGACTTCAGAACCTGGGTATCCAGTCTGTCCCCGTCTCTCCCTCCCACGTGGTAAAAAATAAAACCACAAAGAAAAGGCTGCATATTATTTAAAAGAAGCACCTATAATTAGTTCAAACACCTTGGCCTCTTATAGGGAAGAAATGGAAGCTCAGTGCCATCCAAGTACAGTAACTGATGCCCAATGAAGAGGTAATTTTGCTAAGTGAGATGCAGCTTGCTGATGTATCTGATCTGATTCTTTGTTTTCATTATCCCTGTAACAATAGCCTCTAACCTCTCTGCTGCTCTGACATGGGCAGAAAGTCAAGGAATTGTTATCCCATTGCATGCTTCTGCCATGGATGCAGGGAACAAAGTAGGCAGCAAGATCGGGTGTTGCATAGCAACTTTGAAAGTTGTTTCTGGGGA
>JAAGAY010006326.1:0-10903 GCA_011801015.1 Ardeotis arabs | reverse complement strand
GGACACAGTACTCCAGGTGGGGTCTCACCAGGGCAGAGTAGAGGGGCAGAATCACCTCCCTCGACCTGCTGGCCACGCTCCTCTTGATGCAGCCCAGGATGCGGTTGGCCTTCTGGGCCGCAAGGGCGCATTGCCGGCTCATGTTGAGCTTCTCATCCACCAGCACTCCCAAGTCCTTCTCCTCAGGGCTGCTCTCCATCCATTCTCCGCCCAGCCTGTATTTGTGCCTGGGATTGCCACGACCCATGTGCAGGACCTTGCACTTGGCCTGGTTGAACTTCATGAGGTTGGCACGGGCCCACCTCTCCTGGCACGGGCCCACCTCTCCAGAGGTGAAGTGATGAAGACATCACTTAGGCAGCTGATAAGGAAAACCATGGTCCAGTATCTGAAATATTCTATTTTTTATGACCTGTTGTAAAACTAGAGATGGAAACTTCTTGCTTATTAGCTAGCAAAGAAACAATTAAGAAAAATAGCAGAAAACCACCCAGCATTAGGTAGCACAGTTTTTATACCTATTTTT
The DNA here is from genome assembly GCA_011801015.1 of Ardeotis arabs. Classification (NCBI taxonomy): domain Eukaryota; kingdom Metazoa; phylum Chordata; class Aves; order Otidiformes; family Otididae; genus Ardeotis; species Ardeotis arabs. Next base: position 10,377 of record JAAGAY010006326.1, on the reverse strand, counting down.
AAACTGGTTATATTTTATTGGTACTTCCAGTTATTCTTTCCTCACATTTTTACACTTGTTGGTTCAGTGGGACTCAGTATCAGCGACACAAAATTCACTGAGTGATTTGGTATTCGTTCTCGGCATTAGAGGTCATTGCCTCCTCACCTGCTAATCCATGCTCTTGACTCTTGGCCATGTTGAAGCACATGTATTTTACAGACGGTGGTGTTTCATGTTGCTCTGAGAAAATAATTCTATGATTTTTATTCTATCTAACCATTCTATGATTTTATGATTCTAATCCAGAGCTGTTGATTTGGCCAGGGAAGACAGTCGAATCACGGAATTATAGAACAGTTTGAGTTGAAATTGACCTTTAAAGCTCATCTAGTCCAACCTCCCTCCAAGGAGCAGGGACATCTCCAACTAGATCAGGTTGCTCAGAGCCCTGTCCAACCTGGCCTTGAATGTTTCCAGGGATGGGGCATCCACCACCTCTCTGGGCAAGCTGTTCCAGTGTTCCACCACTCTCAGTGTAAAAAATTTTTCCTAAAAAAAAAATAGTAATTAGTTTCCTTTTGCATCTTGATGAAACTTTCATTAAGGAGCTTTCCAGCAGTCCTTTTTAGAAGGTTTTATAAAAGGAGCTCCTGTCTAAGATATTTAGGGCTTGTTTTTTTAATAAGCTATTGTGTATGAAAATTACTTGTATCTGCAAATGCTGTAATGTTAAAGGACATGCCCTGTAATTTCACAAATGGTACTAGCGTGGCTGGGTGTCTTTGGGATCTTTGCTTTCTGCCGTACACCTGTATTAAAAAGTTCATCTGTTAGGCTGTATAAGGAAAGTAGAGAGAATGAAAATATTTCACTGAAAGAAAAAGGCAGATTAACCTTAGTTAATTGCCCTTAATATTTTTATAATTCTTCTCTTGGTGTCAGAGTAAGCCCTGATTCCATATATTTAAGTAAGCCTTGCATAAAACTTTTAAAAATACTTATATGAATAGAAGTTTGTTTCTGAAATAACTGGGGAAAGAAGAGACAACTCTTATCTCACTTCCCAGTCTAGCAGGGGCTAAACTGAAGCGTGCTGGCAATTGCAGAGATGCTGGAAGGTGGTCTCTATGTTGTGGTTTGCATTGTCTGTGTTAGGAGAGCTGAGTCAGGAAGAAATCAAACAGGAAACTGCAGCAGAGCTCTGATGGTTATGTGAGATGACTGATGCTGTTGAGGTTGTCCACAGAGGTAAGAGGTATATAAAAATGCCCGTACTGGTTAAGACCAAAGGACAAGGCATTGAACATTGTGAAGTGTTCTCCCCACTCTTCTACTGGCTCTGGCCAAACTGTCCGTGTACGGTATTGTGAAGAGGAAGCCTGACAGAGAGGATCCTGGTGACGTTGTGGTCTCCAACATCCTACCATGTCTCTGGACAGAATACTATTTGAGTAGTCTGCTGACTCTGTGGAGGTCTTTGTGGTGCTGTGCTTGGTGTCCCCTGCAATTAACTATTTTTACAATTCAGGCTTTTTCTCTTTCCTGCCTCTACCTGGTGGAGTCTTTTTGTTTTGGTTTGGTTTTTTTTCAAATTCTTTGACTCCCACGATTGTTATCCCAGTTTCGTGATGGTGGTTACAGTGTTTAGCTCCATCCCCCTTCCTTAGGTCATGCGAGATGGCCAGAACCAAAAGTGGCCCATTGGGATTGCCCAGGGAAGCGTAAGGCAAGTGGGTAGAGATATATCTCCTCTCTGCATGGTACCACTTCATGTACCTTTATATATCTGTTACGTGTTGTTCTAGCAAAGCGCTGAGTTGACTGTATTAGGGCACAGGAGTCTGCTTGCCTGGGAAGCTGGCAGTAGTGGGATGAGAAAGGAGTCTAACCCGTGGGACTGATGATGAGTAAGTGAAGTTCAAACAATAGCTGGAAGGGCAGATGCTATAGTTAAAATAGGATGGTAAAAGAAGTAGAAGGGTTGAACATTTAGCAAATACAGCATGATTTCTGCAGTGCGGTACTGAGTCAATTGTTGCACCTTTCCTTTGAGGACAGGCTGAGAGAGTTGGGGGTGTTCAGCTTGGAGAAGAGAAGGCTCTGGGGAGCCTTACAGCGGTCTTCCAGTAGGTAAAGAGGGCTTATAAGAAAGATGGGGAGAAACTATTTACCAGGACCTGTTGCGACAGGACAAGGAGTAATAGTTTTAAACTAAAAGAGGGTAGATTTAGATTACACATTAGGAAAAAATTTTTTACAATGAGGGTGGTGGAACACTCGACAGGTTGCCCAGAGAGGTGGTAGATGCCCCATCCCTGGAAACATTCAAGGCCAGGTTGGATGAGGCTCTGAGCAACCTGATCTAGTCGAAGATGTCCCTGCTTCTTGCAGGGGGGTTTGACTAGATGACCTTTGAAGGTCCCTTCCAATCAAAACTATTCTATGATTCTATGACTATGGTTGTTGCTTGCAGTTTTTAAAACAGCTGTTTCCAATGGGCTTAGGGACAAATGCTTATGAATATTATCTTGGTGTGGAACTATGTGCAAGCTCACCCACCTGATGAGACTTCATATTAAGCCTTGTGTCACTGAATTTGGGCAGTGCAGTTATTTGTGGTCAGTATAATTACAATTTTTACTTGGATAATACTGAAAAATTCTTAGATTAGTGGAGCTGTATCCTTTTCCTGTCTGTGGAAGACAGGGGAGCGGGTAGCTCCTTGCCACCATTTCCCACTGACCATCCAATTTCTGTTCTTCTAACTCATTAATATTTTCAAAGTCATTAATACTAACTCTTTTGCTTGTTCTTACATGACAAGCTTACTTGATGGGCTTTATCTGAAACCTGGTCTCATGGCTGTTCTAAAATGCTGGACTTCTGTTGCTGTGACCTCTTCAGACAAGACTCTTATTCTCTGACAGTCAGCTGGAGCCTCTTCCAGCCTGATGTAACCTCCATCACTTACAGTACTCTCTCCACCTCGAATGGGTGGATCATATCTTTCATGTGTTTTTCTTGTATTCTGGATTTGTGTTGCCCTTTCAGTATTTTCCATGTTTGTGCTGTGACCTAGAGGTATTCCTCCTTGTTCTTGTGCAAGCTGGCTGGAATGTCATGAATAAGGCTCATGCCCTGCCTGAGGAGATTGTGTTTCCAGATCCCAGCTCATAACGACAGTTGGGTGGAAGGGTGTATACCTCCTTAAAATGGCCAAGGAAGGGGGCACGGTGGTTCCCAAAAATGCAAGGGCTCTAGGCCCTGAGATTTAATTGAGACAGAGCAGTACTGGGTGGAAAGGTGGTGTCCCCCTCCTCTCTCAGTCTTGTTTCAATTTTTTTTTGCATGTTAAAACCATCAAATTCCAAATAATTTTTCACTGTTGAAATGTAACAATTTTCACTGCAAAAAACCCATGAAACCCCTCCTAATGCTACTGAAACATTTTTTTAAGGAAAAATAAGACTTTAACTTTTGGAACATAAGCTTTTTTTTTGCACACAGTTCCCATAAAGCATAGGAGCTGTACTCATACTTAAGGTAGTGGAAATAGTCATGTGAGGACAATGGAACATCTTTTTAACAATGGTATTGGTTTTAATATTTTTATGAACTCAGAATAAAAAAAAATCATAGAATCAGAGAATCTTTAAGATTGGAAAAGACCTCTAAGATCATCAAGTCCAACTGTGAACCTAACACCACCATGCCTACTAAACCATGTCCCGAAGTGCCATGTCTACACATTTTTTTGAACACCTCCAGGGATGGTGACTCCACTACTTACTTGGGCAGGCTGTTCCAGTGCCTGACCACTCTTTCAGCAAAGAAATTTTTCCTGATATCCAATCTAAACCTCCCCTGCTGCAACTTCAGGCCATTTCCTCTCATCCTGTTGCTAGTTACTTGGGAGAAGAGGCCAACACCCACCTCCCTACAACCTACTTTCAGGTAGTTGTAGAGAGCGATGCAGTCGCCCCTCAGTTGAAAAAAACAGTTGATTTAAATTATTTGCTTTTTTCATAAATGCCATCACATAAAAATATATGTTTTTAAACAAAGAAGGTATAATCATTAATTATTCTTTCCACAGAAGGCATCAATTCCTTCAGTGCTAAATATATCTCAGCATGTAAGTGCTTTATAATAGAGGACATATGCATTTTTTTCCTGAATTTCTCAGCTGTGCCTTTTTTAGTACTGCTATGTGTTGTTTGCTTTGTTATCTGGTTTCTCTTCAGAAAGGGCAACGGTCATTTGGGAGGAACTGTGGGAAGCTGGAATGTAAATTCCATATTGTAGATATTGCCCATTTCTGACTCACAGTTCTTCAGTCGTGCAAGGAGGAAGTCTGCTTGTGGGCTGTGCTTATATTTAAAAAAACAAATACAAGTATATGAAAATAAAGTTTTCCAGTAACCTACATTAGGAAACTTCCAGGAAGCTGAAAAATGACATTTTATGCAAGTTACTTAATGAGCTCGTTTATATACTTGCAGAAAACCTGCCCTTAGTAAAACATTCAATTAAATGTGGCTATTACTGCTGGTGAAAAGGCACCAGATAAGAGCCCCATGAATAAAGCCGCAGTCCACGCCACTTTGCTGGTGTGCCTCTGCTCTGATGTGATGAGGAGAGGTCTTTCTAACCAAGGTGTGGGACTTTTTTGGCTCAGCGTGTACAGTCTTGTTAGGGTGCTGCCAGGTAGTGTGTGCTCGATAAGAGATTATATGAGGGGATTGGAATTAAGATAACTTGTATAGAGGGAAGAAGTACCTGTTACATGTGAACAACTTTTGACTTTAGTGGTGATGGCCAGGTCTAAACTCCTGTGTGAGGTATATAATTGAAACCTTCATCTTGGCCAAGTCTAAACTTTATCATGAGTCTCATAACGAAGTGCTTTATGGTTATGCTGCTCTGGTTCCTAATGTCATGGATGTATAGGAAAATATCAATATTCATTACAAACACTTTGTCCCTCATGGATGTGGGGAAAAGTATGAGTATATTGTCTGAGGGTTAGAAACCACAAAGTAAATGACTAGAATAATGAAATTATTTAAAAAAATTAAAAAGTAACTTAATGAATTTCTGAATAATATTGGAAGATTTGTATTACCAGATTGCCTGGAAGCACTTGTCATGGACTATAACCCTTCTGAGTGAGGGCTTTTACGGACATAGAAAAAAAGGCAGTCTTTGCCACTGGGGCAGCCTGCATCGTAAGTATTAAGCAAATAATAAAATAATAGGAGCAGAGAAAGGAGTCTGTATTGTCTGGCCTGATAAGTAAAAGTTTTAACATACCAGTAACCTACTTTTTGTCCAGATCTTTGTAGGCATCAAGGCAAAGGAGAGCTGGAAGGATGATAATGGGATAGTGATTTTGTTAATACTCCCACTTCAGGGGTAACAACGGGAAAACTACAAAGATTCTTGCTGGAAAGTTTAACTGGAGCAGACACGTCTCAGTACTGAATGAGAAATGATAGGCAAGGTGGAAATAGGCTGTGAAAGTCTTTGAAGGTGAAGATAAGCCATTTATGTTTTATGCAGTAGCAAAGGGGGCTCATCAGAGGAATACAAAGAGAGAGGTAAAATAAATTAAATTATTTTTGTTGCAGAATTGTGATTAGATTTCAGCAGGATGGGCTTGCATTGGTGAGAAAGGGAATTGAGGCATGAGCCGATGATAGCTGAATGTTTAAGCTGGACAGATATGAAATTAACTAAACTTTGGTGGTTTTTTTTAATTTGCAAAATTAATCTCTTATGCTTATGTAGCATTTTGAGGTGAAGTTCTAAATAGGTGTGGGTCTAATGTAACGCAGTCATTACTTGTTCTGACTGGCAAGCAGAATGCAGGCTTGGTTAAGGTTTGCTGGGGGTTCAAGGAGATCTTTATTTCTGTTTATGGAGTTTGATGTACAGGTCACCCATGATGGGGGTCAGAAATCTATGCACTTTGGTTTGGATAGAAAGAGACAAATGTGAGGTAGGAAAACAGACTTGTGGGTTACAAGCATGGTCAAATTTTTGTTTGCACCAATAAAACAAGGAGGAAGAGGAGGTCTCAGCATGTGAAGGAAAAAGGGCTGATGCTCAGCAGGATTCAGGTCATTACTGTGAGGTGAAAAATGTCATGGGTGGCAGGTGAAGACCAAGCTGAAAGAATAATAGAGTTGAACTGTAATTGTGTGTTGAACAAACAGGGGAGAATGAAGGACAGGTAAAATCTGAGACATTGAGGAAAATTGAATTTTTTTTGTTATTATAGGATATATAGCATGCTATATATATGTAGTATATAATAAATATTGTGATATATTTAGAAAAAATGTGTAGGAAGGAGAGATGAGGCCTACAGAAAACGTGGATAGGGAAGGGTGAGATGAGTGGTAAGTAAAGTGAGAAGTCAGACAGTAGGTAACAGTAAAGAGGCTAAAAGCAGCCAGTTTATGGAAGAGAAAACCCAACACCCTCAAGATATGGAACTTTAGTTTGCAGCCCTTTGATTAATGCTTGTATTACTCTTACACAAGCATGGCCTTTTTTTTCTCTAAAGATTAGTTGATTAATCGGATTCTTACCTGTTACACAATTTGACGAGTGTTTCTTACAGACAAATTCTATACTCTGCTTTTAAAATGACAGTTGACAATGAATGAAAAAATATAGCAATAGCAATAATAGGGGGATATTAACATAACATCCAAATTAACTCAGAAGTACAATATCTTGCAATATGAGTACATTCAGCAGTTGTTTGATCTTCACAAAACAGCCAAACCAGGTATAATCTGTGCTAAAAAGCAGCACACCCCAAACATTCAAAAATATGCTAACACATTAGTGGCGCTACGTCAAGCACTCAGGAGCTGCAAGAGTTAGATACGCTTATTTACTATTCAACCTTAATTTGTCCTACTTGTGCAGAGAGTATAAATTTTAGTAACAGATTTATATGTGATGTAAGGATACATGAAGTAACCTGCAAATGTATCTAGACTTCTTCACTGAAGTTCACCTGTTCTTCTAGTCAACACGTGCTAGATCCACTTGTTTCCCTTTATTCAGACGAAACTATCCATACCATGTTGTGAAGGTTGCCTGTCTTGGCTTTGTTGTTTAAAGCATGTGTTCCCCAAACCTATCACAAGTTGACAGCTTTTCCCAGCTGAGGTGCTAGTGGGGCTGAGGCAGAAGCTAGGTGCCACGCTGGTCCATCTGGGGACATCTGCATCGGATGAGTACCTGCAGCTCTGGCAGAGCAGTGAGGCATCCCGTGAGACTGAGGTACTTCCAGCTTTACGGAGCTGCTGAACAGTGGTTTCAGGTCACAGCTTCAACATAGCCATTTAAAATTTGTCTATAGGGTTTTAGGACTAGACATTGCCTTCATGAGCATATCCAGAAATGCTAGAAGTCTTGCTATTTTGTCCAAATGCGTTACTCTACCATCATGTTAATGAAGTATTAGTCTTTTGTACATCTACAACAGAGGAAAATGTGTGGAAACGAATCTGAGTTTGCATTCTTGATTTTTTTGTTTGGTTTATTTATCACAAAAAAAAAGAATGCTAAGAACAGAACTTGGCAAAAATCACACTTATTTTATGAAAAAAAATTATCTAATCTCTGTCTGATTATGTGGCATGGGTGATCATGGCAAAATACTGCATTTTAACTAAGCTTTTTTCATACATGCAATATCTGCTGGTGGATAGTTACTTAAGGCTATGTCACATCTTCTACTGATGTGAACTCATCACAGGGTGTTATACTTCTATAATGTTAAATCAGGTGTTTAAGACCACAAGATTTATCATTTAAATTGAACTGGGAGAGTGAAAATGCAATCTGTACTGCCATCTGCTGGATTTTTAAATAAGTAAAAAAGTACAGTTTCATACTACATTTAAAAACATTTAAAATGTAACTGCAAAAAAATGCTCCAAATTTTTTCAATTTTTAGAAAATCTGTGCAGACAGAGCATACATATGCAACTGCACCATTTTTTCACTTTTTAATCTTCAGCGTATATGTATACACTATAGGAATTCAAAAGTAAACCGGCAAAAAAGCAGTAACATAATCTGATAATTAAAAACCACATTGTTGGATCATAACTGTAATATCTGCTTAGAGGAGACGATTGAGCCAGCTCAAAAAAACCCAATGACATAAATTATAACTACTATGTGGTTTGATATGTTACTTTCTTTTCAGTCAACGTTACAGATTACCTGAATGTCCATTGTCTGTCCTGCTAATGATATCAGTGAGCTGTCTGAAAAGTTTGAGTTATACAAGATACTTATGACATTACTGGCCTCCAAGGCTAAGTTTTTAAAAAGTACATGAAGACATGAGTAAAGCTTTGCAGAATTGCCCATCAGTAATGTTTTTTACTCGTTTGCACTGTCAATGTAAAATATTGCATATTTGAATGAAAATGTTATATGTGTATGACACAGAGCTATAGCATTTTTTTTTTTTTTGTTAAATGCCTTAGAAGAAAAAAGTTACAGGAACCCACCACGTTTTCTTGGGGAAAAAGCCCTAGAAACCTCAATATATGTGGTACTGTCCTACTGTAAAAGTAAATGAGTTAAGTCTTTCAGTGTACATATGAAAACTGTGCATTGGTTCTTGTCTTGTACTACCAGTGGTGGTGCCCAGCTCTTGTGTACATGCAGGACAGCACTGAGGCTGATGCTTAAGAGTCCAGAATTGGAGCCACAGCTGTGATGCTATCATTTGCCACTCCAAGCGGCTCAGTCTCTTCCAGAATTTTAGCAACAGAAGATTTTTTTTTTTTAGTCATATGAGATCTAATGTGCCCAAAGATTCACCCATTGTACGATCTTTTTTGGATCACACACATATGTGCCACCGGTGTGAACGTGAAACACCAGGCACCCTCACCAGCAGAGTCGGCTTATGTGGATGCAGCTCTTTTGTAAGAGGTGTGAGGTCTGCACAAGTGAAGTGTGGCAATAATATTGCTGGAGGAAGCTTATCCTTCAAGTTTCTTGACTTCTCTGTGCTATGTTCTCAAGTGTATTGCATTTGTAGATATTTTTCCTATTCTTTATCCATGAAGAGAGAAATGGTTTTAATCCTATGTGTGGAGAGGTCTTTCCTGCCTGGTGAGTTTACTACATAATAAAAGGTGGAGCAGTACTGGAGTCTTGGGCCATTGGATGATGCTGTGGTGATTTGACGAGTTCCAAAGTCACGGGCACTTCTGTGTTTCTAGCAAAGGATCAAGTTTCACACATAAATGTTATGAAGAGGTGCTCTTGGAGGCACTCGAAGTTTTACCAAATTGAGACAATATGTTAAAGAAGGTAGATCCATTAAGCAAGAAAAGTGGCTAAAATGATACAGAACAAAAATTAAGGGGCTTCTAGTTCAGCACTATGAAAATATGTAAATATTAAATATATTAATGATACGATATTAAATATGTAAAATATTTAAATATGTAAACTTGTGAGAATTTTAATGTTTTCTTACATCAACACCTGGAGGGATGTTTTGTTAATGAATTCAAATTGGATTTGTACCTACCGGTTCTTACTTATTTTCTTATGCAACAGCTGCTGGTGGATTTTTGTGGATTAAAGGATCAAATCTTAACAGATAAATAACTCAGTTTTCTTTTGGGTGGGATCAAAGATTTGCAGTGGCAAGTCAAAGGACATGTAAACTGAGTAACAAGAATGGTCATTAACGTGTAAGTACTGTCTGCTAAAGTCACCACCACACCCCCTCCCCCCAACCAACCAACCATCAACAAAAACCTTTTAAAAAATAGTATTATTGGAAGATATTTTTTGCCCTTGAGGATTGTTTTTATTGTAAAATATATGTTAAATGAAATCAGTTGAAGATACCAATTTCAAATATAAATACTAGTTTTTAATAAGAAGAACAGTTGGTATATTTTTTCTAGTCAAAATTTTAAAACAATACTGAATTTTACTGTATTTGTTACAGTATTGTTACAAAACACATCTGGAAGGTGATTTTAACAATTATTTATTAATAGGTAGTATAAAAAATGGATGAATGAGATTTCAAACTTGTTTCCTGATGTGCATGGAGACTGGAAGAAGAGTACAGTTGCAGTGTGTTGCTCCCTCTGGCCATCTTCTAACTCCTGTATTTCTCACTTTTGAAGGAAAATTTCTATGAAACATCTTCGATGTGACTCATATATGTCCAGTGTTAAGCTCTGGAATAGTTTCCTTTGTTTTTTGTTCTAATCTTTTGTTTTATTTTTTTTTCCCTTCATCTTTGGAGGCTCTGTGAGTGAGAAAACCTCCATTTTTTTACTATGCCATTGACCTCAGTAGTAGACCTAGCTGAATTTTGTGGTG
>JAAGAY010006324.1:0-11224 GCA_011801015.1 Ardeotis arabs | reverse complement strand
GGAGAGGAGAGGAGAGGAGAGGAGAGGAGAGGGGAAAGGCAAGGGAATCTGCTTTATTGAGGAGAATAATAATATTTGTTTTCCTCCATCTTGAGTTCATCAGTGAGAAATGACTCAAAACTAACTTTTGAACATAACCCTAGAAACAAACGTACTACTTTTATTATTATCGTTATTATTATTTTTCCAGAGGTTTTGTTTTGTTGGTGTTTTTTCATTTCTTTTTTCTTCCACAAACATGATAGATATTTTATCTCTTAATTCCATATATTCCATATATCTAAAATGTTAAAATTTCCCAAATGATTGAATTTCATTTTTCTTTCTGCTTAGTTTCAATTATGAGCCACAGAACTTAACATGATTAAAAGGTCAAATCTAGTGTATTGTGCTGGAAACATAGAGTATTCCCATGTTATAGCAACAGCTTCTTTGCAGGATCTCAAACTACCAACCTTTAAAGCGGTGTTGGTTTTATCCATTGAAAAGTCCTTATGGGAGGAATTTTTTTTTTTTTTCCCTTGAATCACAATCTGCTGAATCGGGGGATAATTCTATCCACAGAAAAGGAGAATTTTGGTACAGAATATCTAAATGTATCAGCCTGGAATTGTTCAAAAACTTAATATGTTAAAGAATACCTCACACAAGCATTCAGTGAACAGAGGAGCAAGAAAATTATATTATTACACACATACGTAATATGTAATTTGCCTGACATTTACTACAAATCAGGCTGCTCTAGGACCCCACAGGAGTATAGGTGTAAGTGTTTATATATGTGTTTGCAGATTGCTCTGTAAAAAGCCTTGCATAATTTTGACATTGTGTATTATAAACAAGCAAACAGACAAAAAGAGGTTAGTCCCTTTTTAAACAAAGGTGAAAGACAAACTCTACAGGGGTCTTCAAGGAAAAGGGAAACCTGAGAAGTGAAATAATGTGAATTGTGTGAGCTCAAAGGCAAGGTATTAATGAAAAGCCACTATTACCATTTAAGCAATGGCATATTGAGGCTCCAAAAGGAATATGAGAGGTCAGAATTAGCTTGGAGAATAACAACCAGATATTGATGGTGGGTTCTATGTAGAGGGTCTGCACAGAGAGATGTGTCTGACAGGGTATGACACACAGAGTTTTGTGTCAAGAACTCCTGAGACTGAAAAGCTCTATCTGAATTCTGACCCAATCAAATGGCTGAAGTGCCCAGGGACATGGTGGCTGCAACATCTGACAGTACTTTGGTGAAAGGCCAAGGGGGGCATTAGGCCAGATGCCATCATAGCTAAGTTCACCACCTAAGGAGACAGAAATTTTTCCCTGCCTGTCATCAGAGAACTGCATCTGTTTCTCTAAATGATATACAAGACCTTATGTGTGTAGCAGGAACCTCTGCCACAGAAGCTGAATGTAGTATGAGGGAGCTGGGGAGAACGAGCTGTCCCTGAGGAGCAAGACCAGCCATATGGGCACAGAGACAGCACATGTGATTGACAAGATCAGTTCCATCTGCAGAGAGGATTCAGCAGAGAGTGCTTTTCAGTTGTTGTTTGAATGTTCTTTGTTCCTAAATTATTTTATTTTTATCTTCAGTCACGTCAGCACAAAGAATTTTCTTTTGATGTCATTTATGCTCTAGCCAGATTATGTCTGACTCTGAGAAGAGCCAAGAAAGTAGATGAACAAGCATGGGTGAACCTCTTCCTATCCCATTTAGAAGATAGATATGCTGGCTTTCAAACAGACTGTTTAACTCAAAAAAAAACTCTCAAGAGAAAGGTGTTTTTTTAAACAAAAACCACCTTTCTTATTTCTTTCTAGGGCAGGAAATGACATTAAGTTAGATTATGTACCCTTCACTCCTGTGATGATCCCATCTCTGTTTCTCAAACTACTGATGTAAGGCTGTCCTGCTTATGTATAGGAATGATGAGTATGAATACCTCTCCCCGTCTTGGACAATGATTAAATACTAATCATTCTACTCAGAACGAAGCTATGAAGCTGTTCCCAGATTTCTTGGAAATATCTACAGAGAAGATACTCATCAGTATGAGTTGATCGTTCCTTGAATGAATTGAGAAAATCTGTCTTTGAATCAGAAAAAATGTCGTATCCATGTTCCACAGGTGAAACACGGTGTAGGAAAACATTTTATTCTTCCTAGGCATTTGGTATATGTCTGTACTGTCATTACATCTTTTTGTTGCAGCTAAACAACTACCAAACAAACCTGACAACATTTATTAGATCATATCCTAGTACAAGAGGTCAGACTCTTTCCCACGCAGACCTCAAGTTGTTGTAATATGTGATAAATATATGTAATATGGGAAAAAGTCAAAAAGTCAGTTAATGCCTGAATTTTGGCAGCATAATACCTGCACAACAAAAACTCCTAACACTGAAACAGTGCTTTGCTGGACATGAATCTGGTAAACATCACACAACTCGTTCTATGGAAACCAGAAATGCTTTGATCATCCACAGTGATTTTAAAAGCTTTCAAAATTTCTGTGTGTAAGAGAGAATAGATAATTTCACTGACAAATCTGATTACTTCTACACTGATGTCTGCCAGATTCTGCACTGTTTAACTCTGTGCCATACCAGAACAACCAAATACTTCTATCAATGCGTAGGGATCCACAAGCTTGATAATACTGTTATTTATCTTAACAAGGATGTATCATGTCACAGTGGTGATGAGAACTTCCCACTTAAAGTGATAGAGTAAGCAAACTCTACTACCATAACTGGAATGAGCGGGTTGCCTACTTGAGTACTAGAAATTTCATATGAAAGATATCTTTCTCACCACTGAAACCAAGTGGGTTTCAGTGAGAGAGGTTGGTAGCACAGAGAATGTGCCTTGCAAGAGGCCGAAGGATTAATTTCTTGTTTTATTATACTTAATGAAAATAAATTGAAATTTAACCACTCAGAAATGAAATTATATAGGCATAAGGTTGACACTTAAAGTCTGAAAAATGCTTATATCCCAAAACATGATGTCTTTTATGCTCATGTAAGATATTCAGTTTTAGTATGCTACATTCTCGTGTACTATTGTGCAAGAGCTTACAATTTTACTGCAGTTTTAGTACAGAGCATTCAATATTCAAGATGCTCAGAGAAAATTGATTTGGAAGTGATGAGTGTTTAAAGACTGTAGTAAAAATATTTTCCTCTGTGTTTATAAATAATCTTAAATAAGGCTGCTTTTATGTAGCTATAGAGCATACAGATTACAACAATAATATCAATGCACTGGACTGGAAATTAGGTACAACTTACAACCATTGCATGTGAATAAAGAGCTTTCTGCTAGCTAATTGAAACTGTAGAAATTTCAACATTCAAGAATTTGAAAGGGAACTGTATACTTTTTTCTTCTTCTTTGAACTGCTGGCAGCTATATTTATGGACATTATTTTCTCTTGATAATGTTATTTCAACTTGGTATGTTAAAGGATTGTACCTAGAAATGTAAATAATTAGTCTATAAGTAGGCCATATTGTGTCATTAATTCTGAACAGCCCTGTGAATTTCACAGAAAGTTCTGATTTCAGTAATATTGATTGGTTTTGTGTCGTTTGTCACATACGGATGTGCAAACACACACACAAGCCTTCTTTCTGAATCTCCTATTTTTTCAGTAATCTATTTTTTATTTATTGTCTGCGTGCTGAATCTAGAGAAATAAATAAATAATATGAATGAATTATATAACAGTACTTTGGTAAAGAGTGCATGAACATAAAAGGATGCTATAAAGAAGAAAGAGATTAATTATGCTTCATCGTCAAGGAAGACAGAACAAGAAATAATTGCCTCAGGCTTCAGTGGGAAAACATAAGCTAAATATTAGGACAAAAGATTTACTGCTCAAAGAATAGTTAAACAATAGAATAAGCTGTCAAGGAAAGTTTTGTAACTGCCATAATTGGGATTATTAACAGCTAGAACAGATGCCCAACTAGCAAAGATAAGTTACTGATAATAGCATACAGTTCTGCCATGATGTAGATGGATCTTAGCATTTAACAGACAGATTATGCAGCTGATATATTGGCCCTCACTGGGTGAAAAAGTTCTCTTTTATTCAAGAGGTTTCTTAACACATGAAATTTCACCCAGAAAAGCTCAGTACCTGAATAAATTAATGGATCTGCTAGTTAAAGGCTTGGTAGCCCAAACTCCTGATAGTGTTCTTTAAATATCAACAGTTTCTGTATTAAGTGATACATGTTTATCTCTATTTCAACAGTGCCTAGTATCATGCTTGTTGTGGAAACTTAGAAGAGTTAAAGTACATAATTCTGTAGTCATTAAACAGAAGATAAAATCATAGAATCATAGAATGGTTAGGGTTGGAAGGGACCTCCAAAGGTCATCTAGTCCAACCCCCCTGCTAGAAGCAGGGACATCCCTGACTAGATCAGGTCGCTAAGAGCCTCATCCAACCTGGCCTTGAACACTTCCAGGGATGGGGCATCCACAACCTCTCTGGGCAACCTGTTCCAGTGTTCTACAACTCTCATCGTGAAAAAAAAATTTCCTAATATCTAATCTAAATCCACCTGCCTCTGTTTTAAAACCATTACCCCTAGTCCTGTCACAACAGGCCCTACTGAACAGTCTCTCCCCATCCTTCTTGTAGGCCCCCTTGAGGTACTGGAAGACCGCTATCAGGTCTCCCCGGAGCCTCCTCTTCTCCAGGCTGAACAGCCCCAATTCTCTCAGCCTATACTCATGGCCCTCCACTGGACCTTCTCCAACTGGTCCATGTCCTTCTTATGTTGAGGGCTCCAGAACTGGACACAGTACTCCAGGTGGGGTCTCACAAGAGCGGAGTAGAGAGGAAGAATCACCTCTCTCAACTTGCTGGCCATATTTATTTTGATGCAGCCCAGGATGTGGTTGGCCTTCTGGGCTGCAAGGGCGCATTGCCAGCTCATGTTGAGCTTCTCGTCTACCATCACTCCCAAGTCCTTCTCCATAGGGCTGGTCTCAATCCATTCTACACCAAACCTATATCTGTGCCTAGGATTGCCCCAATCCATTTGCAGGACCTTGCACTTGGCCTTGTTGAATCTCATGAGGCTTGCACGGGCTTACCTCTCCAGCCTGTCAAGGTCCCTCTGGATGGTATCCCTCCCCTCCAGCGTGTCGATCGCACCACACAGTTTGGTGTCATCAGCAAACATGCTGAGGGTGCACTCAATCCCACTGTTCATGTCACCGACAAAGATGTTAAACAGCGTTGATTGCAGTACTCACCCCTGAGAAATGACACTCAGCACCGATCTCCACTTGGACATCGAGTCATTGTCTGCAATTCTTTGAGTGTGACCATCCAGCCAATTCCTTATCCACTGAGTTGTCCATCCACTACATCCATGACTTTCCAGTTTGGAGACAAGGATGTCATGTGAGACAGTGTCAAATGCTTTGTACAAGTCCAGAAGAGATGCTGATAGCATTTTTTTAAGTGTTTGGGTTTTGGTTTTTTTTTTTTTCACAAAATCTTTGGAAACAGAAACTAAGTCAGGAATTTGGTGATCAAAACCTCAGGAATTTATCTTTTCCAAGCTAGTTAGTATTTTATACTCTATATGTCCTGCAGTATAATATGAAGGGATAAATTAGTTGGACTGGATTTCTTAGAAAATTGTTTTCAGGCACAGAAAACCAATTGTAATACCAAGTCACCAATTATATGTTCAAACCATTGTCAACAATGTCACTTAATTGCATACTAGGGTATTAAATTCAATCCAAATGGTAAAATGTGCACTGAGATTGATTAGTTTATTACATAAATGCATTAGCTGGTTACTTAAAATTGTTTAGCAAGTGCAGGAAATTGCTACGTTAATCCCAGCACTTCTCTCTTTATTCACCAATTACAGCATTGCAGCTGGGAAAAAATTTTGCATTGGTCTTCTTGAGAAATTCTACCCATAAATCACAAGAGACCAAAGATAAGATATCTCATGAAAAAAAAAAATTGGCTCATTGGCTTACAGTACATAAGCATGCTGCAAACTCGCAACAGAAAGCTCATTATTTGTAGCCCTGGTTTTCTGCTGGGAGTGACATTCAAAGAACTTAAGTAGAACTGTGAATTTTAGGTGTCCACTTTGAAAAATATGATCTTGGCAAAACCTCCTGTTTGGTATACATGTACTCTTGGAAAGCAGTTGAATGCCACAGGCTTTGTATTTTAAGTTACCAAGATGTTCATTGCTGTGTATTTCAGCATGTGTGGAAGTGCCTCTGATTCGACAGGCTGGGCAAATTGCACTTAAGTAATGGCTCAGCCTGATGAAGAAAAACCAGGCACAGTTTCACTGGAGATTCTGTTATCTAGTGGATCTTAACATGCATTCTTAGCATCAGGCTCTCTATAAAGTAAAAATGGTATCTGATATTTCCCCTTAAAACATGACTGAGCTGGCTGATAGTGCTTGTGCACACATTTTTATGAACTAGGTTGAGGTGCTTGAAGACACCGTCCAAAGTTCAGAAGTCTGTGTTCTCCTCAGCCTGAACTGATGCAATTTCAACTCAAAGAGAGCCAAAGAAGGGAAATGGGAGGCACTCTGCAAACTAGTAATCATTTACCATAATGAAGTCCTGCATTTTCATGCTTATTCCTATATCTCTTTGTTGTTGTTATTGCTGTATATTCAGCAATCACTACAAGAAATATATGCTGCTACCAATTCATTCCTCTTTCTGGAATCGTATTTTAAGAAACAGGAATCAACTTTGCTTCATTCTTTAAAAAAGGAGATAGATCTTTACCTTTAGGAGAGAATTCTGGAATTCAAATTTTTGTTCCTACAAACTTAAGCTTCTCACAGAAACAGTGTTTCAGGTATACCTTTTTCTTCACTCAATTCTTGTATTTTTAAACAGCTTATTGCTTGCCATTAAGTTTTAGATCCCATTTTGAGGTGACAAACACTCCTGCATGCTTTCTAGTGATTGTGGTGTTCTCTGTTCCTCTCTGGACATTTAATGTATTATAATAACTAATATTTGAACATGAAAACTCTTTTTTAAATGTTTTACTAATTAATATAACTTAGCATTTTGAACTGATTATAAATCCCAACACAATTTTTCAGTGAAGGTAAGGATAGATTCTTTTGGCAACTTCACTTATGTAGACTGATACAGGAAATAGCTGAACTTAGCTGTTTTTAACTAGTTTCTAAAATTCCTCTTAGAAATTGTCTATAGACTTCAGGCACCCACTGATCACATTGCAAATATATTAGGATTAGTCTCTCCAAACAAAATTATTATATCCTCACTTCCTGTTTATTTCCTGGTGTACACTTAGTCATTCCACTAGATGTTTGAACATTTATAATAGGAAGAATGTTTGGAAATACTTTCAGTAAATAGGCTGCTATTAATAATCCTATTAAGGATCTATAAATCTTCTGGCATTTATTTACTCTGTGACTCTGATGTTATATCAAATAGATAAAGATGCAGATCTCTTTAGACCAAATTTACTCTGAAAACCTTCACTTCTGTCATAGTTTAGCCCCATTCAAGACCAAGCTATGCAGTCTCTCACTCACTTCCCCCACCCTCTAAGGGAATAGGGGAGAGATAATATAACAAAAAAGGCTCAAGGTTTGAGATAAGGACAGGAAGAGATCACTCTAGTTACCATTACAGGTGAAACAGACTTGACTTGGGGAAAACTATTTATTATTATTAATAAAATCAAAGTAGGATAATGAGGAGGAGAACAAAAACAATTTTCCCCCACCCCTCCCTCTTCCTGGGCTTAACATCATTTAAATTATTTCTACTTCTTTCCCCCTGCCAAGTGGCACAGAGAGGGAATAGGGAACAGGGGTTACAGTCAGTTCATCACAAGTCATTTTCTGCCGCTCCTTCCTCCTTGAGGGAAGAACTCCTCACATTCCTTCCCTCCTCCAGCACGGGGTCCCTCTCACAGGCTACAGTCCTTCATGAACTGCTCCAGCATGGGGTCCTTTTTCCACGAGGTGCAGTCCCTCAGGAACTGGCTGCCCCAGTGCAGGCCCTCCATGGGCCACAGCCTCCTTTGGGAATCCACCTGCCCCGACATGAGGTCCTCCATGGGCTGCAGGTGAATCTCTGCTCCTTCGTGGGCCTCCATGGGCTGCAGGGGGACAGCCTGCCTCACCATGGGCTGCACCATGGGCTGCACCATGGGCTGCAGGGGAATCTCTGCTGGGAGCAACATTACTCCTCCCCCTCCTTCACTGACCTTGGCATCTGCAGCTGTTCCTCTCACCAGAAATTCTTCACAATAGGCAGGAAGATGCCTCTCAGGTTCTCTTCACATGCCATCTCCTTTCCATTTCTTGCAGCCAGGCTGGGCTGAATTGGGCCCATACAGCCGCCCAGCAGAAGGCCAGAGGGTGAGGGCCACAAGGCCCACAAGGCTTGTGCCTCCCCCTCTCTGCCCTCACTTCTGCTTCTTCATTTCTTTTTTTTTTTTTAATTTTTCCCCTTCTTAAATACATTATCACAGAGCGTTATCACTGAACATTTTTCCACCAATTGGCTCAGCCCTGGCCAACGGTGGGTCCAACCTAGACCTAGCCGAGCTCACCAAAGGGGAAACTTCCAGCAGCTTCTTACAGAAGCTACCACTATAGACCCTCTTCACTGAACAAAACCAACACAGCTTCCCATGACAAAAAAGGGAAACATTATCCTATTAAAGGACAAAGACATTAAGAGCCTTTTACGGAAGAAAGAACAGTCCTAAGAATATAGGCATCTCTGAAAACCTAACACACATACATAAGCATAGTAGCCATTTTCTTGGATGCTCAGCTGCTTGTGGTACATTAACATTAGAAGTCCCTTGAATAAATATTTGCAAATGCAAAGGAAGGTACTGGATAGGTTGCCATTTGAGCTGGTTAGAGTTTTTTAAGATTTAGGAAGTCAGATAAAAAAATTTAGCCTAATGTTGGTTCTTCCTTTTGGAAAAACAGCTAATTTGAAAAATATCCCTGAGAAATAATCCTTTAAGTTCTTAAACAATTGGTCTAATTTCTTTTAGCTATGAATATTAAAAAAAAAAATGAGTCTGTTGCCTGGAATATTTTGGGAGATATATCTTTGGAATGAATGCTGCAGAGTAATAAAAGAAAATAAATTTAGCTTAGGAGTTTTTTTTAAGCACTGTTAGTTTTCTTCTTAGCTAGCCAAGCAGTTAGAAAAATGTGATTCTTCAAGGCCAGGCTGGATGGGGCTCTGAGCAACCTGATCTAGTGGGGGATGTCCCTGCTCCTTGCAGGGGGGTTGGACTAGATAGCCTTTGAAGGTCCCTTCCAACCCTAACCATTCTATGATTCTGTAATTCTATATAACATGTTTATAAAGATTTTCTCTTGAGTGGATCAATGTGTTGTGAAGAATTTTTGTAGGCTCATTGATGGGAATGTGTGACATCAGATGAATCCATTTTGTTCCTCATTTTCACCATGCCATCTATTAATTCTTTCTGAAAATCTTCTGTAAACTGAACTCCTTTCACTTTTATATGAGCAAGATTCATTTTTTTTCTTTTCTTCTAACTATTTTTATGTTTCATGAGCATATCCTTAATTTATAGAGCCGTAGTCAATGTATTACCAAAAAGAAGGTTAAATCAGCCCTAGTAGAGTTCCATGGTGCTGCAGCTATGCTGCCTTCCAGACTCAACTTAGTTGATTTAGTGCAAAGACAACCAACTCAGATACTATTATACTGCATGATGCTAGATTATTTTGATCATATAACCTAGTCTCTCATGTAGCACAGAGAAAGGAGCTAATTTAAAATTATCTTTTAGAAGGAAAGAAATAAAAATAATTTATTTTGGGTTGTAATTCCTAGAAAGCCATTCCAATATCTCATTTTCTTCAGTGTGGGGGCAAAAGACAACAAGCTAACAGCTCAATTTCAACTTTCATATGCTGAGGACTGGGTTCCTAGAAACTATATACAATTAAATATCTAAATATGCAATTTATAATTAAATCTTTTTTTTTTCCATTAGAACACATTTAAATCCTTCATTAAATTTCTTACTTTGCATGAACATCACCACTTTCTTGATACTCTACAATTAAACACGTAGAACTCTCTCTGATCTTTCAATATTCTTTTCAATTTTTCCAAGACCCCCATGTTATAACAACAACTCTACAGGAGTCAAATGATACGAGAATAAATGTAATCATCTCACTTCTACTTGAAAATCCATTATTTATGTCTGAGGATCACATGGCCCTTTTGATCATAATACTATACTGAGAACTTTCATCCTGCTATTGGCCAGCTGTGAAATAGAAGTCCTTTTATATTTTCCTGAAATGGTATCATTCATGTCTGAAACACTAAATTGAAATCCATGTCATGCAGACAGTCCTATGATTACCTGATTGTCTCATCTAGATATTTAAGTATAGGTACAACACAAACACTTTTCCTATTTGACTGGATCTTTCCAAATCTTCAAAAATTAACTGAAAATCATCATTACAGCCAATTCTTCTGGGATAGAAGTTATAAAGACCTGCTGATTCAAGATCAGTACATAAAACAATGTAGACTTGCACCATTTTTTACTGTAAGGCTATAAAAAATGTAATACTTATCATAGGGATAAGAATATATCCTCTCAAATGCAGAGTAATTCAATAAATATTTGGTTCTTAGGACTGATAATAGCTTTATTATTTCCAGCTGGTATGTGACTAAACCAATCACAGGAATCTTCTGTTTATTATGTAATTTTAAAATTAATTTTTTTTAAATTACCTTAAATCTGCTGATCACATACACAATCACAGAAAGGTTGAGGTTGGTAGGGTCCTCCTGAGACCATCTAATTCAACTTCCCCACTCAAAGTAGGGTCAGCTACAGTAGGTTGCTTATGGCTGTGTCAAGTTAAGTTTTAAATAACTCACAGATAGACACTCCAAAAACTCTCCAGACAACTAGTTCCAGTGTTTGACTATTCTCAGAGTGAGAAAAACAAAACAAAACAAAAACAAAAAACAACCCTGGAATTTCCTGCATTTCCATCTGTGCTCCCATGCCTTTTGCCATGTCACTGGATGCCAGTGAGAAGAGTTTGACTCTGTAGTTTTATTCTACCCCATATCAATTGTTCATACATATATTACCTTGTGTTTTATTGCTTA